>CAUYSK010036473.1:0-53869 GCA_963575035.1 Avahi laniger
ATTAATTTCTTTCTATTTTTTTGGTAGAGATGGGGTCTCGCTCTTGCTCAGGCTGGTCTCGAACTCCTGAGCTCAGAACGATCCGCCCACCTCGGCCTCCCAGAGTGCTAGGATTACAGGCGTGAGCCACCGCGCCCGGCAAAAAAAAAATACAGATTTTTTAACAGAAATTTCATTTAACTACGATAAAATGTTATCTCCAAAATTGTCATTCAATTGTTACTTTCCTTTCCTAAATAATTCTTGAATGTATTAACTCAGCTCCATCTCCATCGTCACTGCTTAAAGTCAATATCCTCTCATCAAGTTAACATTCTCTCACCTACACTGACTGAAATACTCCTCTCCACAATGACAATCTGATCACATCACTTCCCTTGTCCACATGCCCTGCACAAACCTTTAGATGACTTGGCCCTGCTCTCAAGAAAAAGATCCAAATCCCTAAAACAAGGCCTTTAAGGCCCAGATGATTTAGCATCAGCCTGTCCCCTTGAACCATGCACCTGTCCTCTCACCAATCCCACACTCTCTAGGTTTCTATTAAATCAGCCTTTGTTCAATTCCTTAGGACAGAAAGCTCCCTTTCGTTTTCTACATTTTCAGATGAACTTCCTCACAAACTTCAGGGAACCCTTCCCTAATACCGCACATACTGCCGTGACTAGACTGGATTCTGTTTTATGTTCTCATGGCATCCTGTACCTGTCCTTCACAGACCTGGTAAGTTTTAACAACACAATTACCTGTGTGATTCATCAATTACGTCTGTTTCTTTCATTAGGCCGTAACTAACTTGAGGGTAAGGACTATGTATTTTGTTCACCACTACAACCCTGTATGCCAGTGACTGACTGAAATCAGGTGCTTACCAGGTATTTGCTGAATAAGTGAAATTATTAATACTTCAGTAGCTATACACAGGAATACCAGAGACAGTGTTTTATAAGTCCATGGTTAGAATATTTGAAAATGAATTTCAGAATTAAAAACTGAGAATCCTGGCCGGGCGTGGTGGCTCATGCCTATAATCCTATAGCACTCTGGGAGGCCCAGGCAGGAGGATCGCTCGAGGTCAGGAGTTCAAGACCAGCCTGAACAAGAGCGAGACCCCATCTCTACTAAAAATAGAAAGAAATTAGCTGGACAACTAAAAATATATAGAAAAAATGAGCCAGGCTTGGTGGCGCATGCCTGTAGTCCCAGCTACTCGGGAGGCTGAGGCAGAAAGATCGCTTAAGCCCAGGAGTTTAAGGTTGTTGTGAGCTAGGCTGATGCCACGGCACTCTAGCTTGGGCAAAAAGAGTGAGACTCTGTATTAAAAAAAAAAAAAAAAAAAAAACAAAAAAACCCCTGAGAATCTTGACTTAAGAAATAAAAAGCTGCCCCCTTGGTATAAAATCAACACTGCAGCCCAAAGGAAAGAAATTCTTCCCACAGGCAGCACTTTCAATCCCTTGGGTTATTTGGGGTAGTTTCAACGCAGGTGCAGCCTCAATACTTCATGATGTATTTCTTTTAAACACCCAGATAAAAGCAAAAATAGATATTTAACCTGTCTCAGTACAGTTGTAACAGCTAGCTATTATGCTTTTACTATGAGAGTCTAGAGAATATTTTGGGTGATAAGAATAAGTGAACATCTCAGAAAGTCAAAACATAGGAACCCTGGGACAATATGCAGTGGCTCATCAACTAACTGAATCCAAGACGTCATCACCTTTGGTTAGAGCCATCAAACACTTTCCCCCTTCTCTCAATACTAACCAATGCTCGACTTCACTGACATCTTATTTAACAACCGGTACAGTACAAAGGAAAAATAACCAAGAGACTACTTTAAATACAAAGTTCACAGATGAATGCTAAAAACCACATATATACTGATTAATTAGGAAGAACTGAATTCTATAACACTCAGAAATCAACTATTGTTTAGGCTTGGGATAATGACTATTTAACATTTAAAAAACAATTATGCAATAGAAATTAAATAAAAACTCTCAAACCAAATTAAAGGATTATGCGTTGAACTAAATTTTCAAATCCAGTTTAAAAAAGGCTCAGAGGTTTGCTCATTTCAAATCACTATTAAATATATAACATAGAACACAGTTTAGTGTTATGAGAAAAGACAGATGGCTGTCTTTTCTACAGCTGGCTCACACCTGTAATCCTAGCACTGTGGGACGCCGAGGCAGGAGAACTGTTTGAGCTCAGGAGTTTGAGCCTGCTGTGTGCTATGATTCTGCCACTGCTCTCTAGCTGGGGTGACAGAGTGAGACTCTGTCAAAAAAAAAAAAAAAAAAAAGGCCGAGTCTGGGGTGGCTGTAGAAAGAGGGAGGCATGCTGTGTTTCACAACCACAAGATGATTAATCTATATTGAGTTACTTAGAAAAAAATAACTTTCGTGATAATTCAAAGCAGGGTCAGAGTGTTTTAACAAATTACATATGTATAAGGTTTCGAACTTTAAAGCATGAATACACATTAAAGGTTCTATATACGCTTTCAGTCTTTACCTTGGACATGTACCATTTTCACATGGCTGACACTATTCTTGATGTCTCATGTTGGTAAGAAATTTTGCCATATACCTTCTAATTCTATATACACATTTATTATTTTTAATGGCCATCACTGCTTGCATTGATAAGGAAATAGTCATAATTAACTATTCTCTAACATTTTAATATCTGAGTGGTTTTTCACTGTAATACATATTGCAACATCTTTATACAAGCACATTTTTTGGGTGCACTGTCTCATTAGAATACAATCCCAAACTGGACACCTCAGAGGTTGCTGTGAGGAGTAAATGGCAACGTTTATAAAGTGCTTAGGCCTGGTTGCTGACAGGTAGAAAGCTCTAAATTGTTAGCTTTTATTATTTTTTTCCCCAAATTTAATAGGTTTGATGTTTAAAAAAAAAAAAATCACAGAGATAAAATGTACTCCCAACTCTTGCGAAAGTTTTACGTTTGCGAAAACAGAGACCTGAGATACAGAGAACCTTGCCCACAGGGTAATAAATGAGACTCAAACTCTGCCTGTATCCTTTTGTAGCTATTTTCTTCACACTCCAATTCCTTTCCTATGGGTAGAAGTATTCAAGATATTCTGTTTCAATTACAGCATTTACTGAATGGTTCCTTACTCTGTATGTTAAAATTTACCGTCGTATCTGAATTTCTGAAAATCAGTATTTGGTTCTATTTCCACTTTCTCTTTTCTATTATGTTGACATAATTTTTCTCTTACTATGCAAATATCACATCATTAATCTATTTTAGGGTCAATCCACGATGATTATCATTTCTGTCAATCAGGAACTCAGAAATAGAATTTTATTGCAATTTTTACAGGCATAACATTCAGTGTATAATTTAACATAAGACCAATCATTTTTTTTATTGGTCACAACAGTGTATATATTTCACCGTCTTTGATTTCTGCTCTTACAAGTCCTTGATACAAAGACATAGGCTTCTGTTGCTTGTACTTATTTAAAAAAAAAAATCAGTATTCAGAATAGGATCTTTTTCAACATACTTTCTACAGATTAACAGTATTAGACTGTGTTTGATTGTTCTTGTTTTACCTTACTACTGGCACCTATAAGCCTATTATCTCTAGTGTTTTAATCAAATTTCTTATATTTTCTAGTTGGTAAATTATATTATCTGTGAAATAAAAAAAGGTAAAAATTCCACTTACATTTATTCTTCATTTAGGGATGAACATAAAAATGTTCACAACCAGAAAGTTTCTCTACAATGTTCCGATTTTTACATGAAAAAAAGCTTTACAAAACTGCTAAAAGAACTATTTATCCCTGTATTTCTTGCATAGTGTAAACCAACAGGAATGGATAGAACTCAGTATCTAATTAATAGGATCACATGATGCTTGTGGTATGTCAGTAATCTTTTGTGAATGAAAGTTGATAATTTTCTTGGGACTCCAGCATAACTCTAGAAAAACAAGTTTCCATTCTGTTGTGCTCTGTGGTGTCACGTAAACGAAAACATGTACTCACGGGTCCCATATGCGGGCTCCCATTGCAATGACATCACCTGGAACTTCTCTTCGTCTGTCTCTACATCCAGACTGGAAAGATACTGCTTTACTTTCCTTGCCATTTGGGCATCTTCATACAGCTTCTTTGCATTGAGCAGAGAGCTGCGCCGTGCCCTTTTTTTGTGAGCACCTCCCTGAACATCCAGCATGTTTGAATTCGTGCTGCCTTGACTCAGTGACCTGTGAGAAGATGGAGATCACAGTAAGGAGCCATAAAGATGAGAACTAAGCATGGCAGACTGAAGATTAAAAGATTTTTTTCTGTTAATACTATTGCATGCTTATGTAAATGAGTTAAAAGATGAAGAGCATTAATGCAAAGTAATCTGGTACACATGGTGATGTTCTGAATTAAGATCAAGATTTCATAAAGTAAATTAAAAAGAATGAGACAACAATTCCCCCAGAGTGACATATTCCATTAGACCTGTGTTTGTGACTATGCGACCTGTGGCGTAACTGTGGCAAGAAAAAGGATTCCTCCGGCCCTGGAGGGCATCTACACTCTGAAGAGAGTGGGTCGCAAGAGCCTGGGTCAGGACAAGTCCACCCTCAGTCAGATCTCTGCACCAGGGTTCTTCAGCAGTGAAGTTTCTAGAGCAGCTCTGTTTGTCTGTGCTGCTTTGCACATGCTATTGCCATCACCATTCCTGTCTACAGCAGGCCCACTCTGAGCATGTTGACCAATTTTACCAGTAACCATGTTTTGGTCAAAATTCAAAGAGATCAATAAGATACTAGCTGAAAATTAACAGCATTTATATTCAACTCAATATAGTCAGAAATCAGATATGCAGTAAAAAACCTACTCAATGCTTCTACTCACATATGGAATGGTTAGGCAATATTTGGGTGTTTAGAACTGAGGATCTGGGATCTGGGCTCTTACTTTTGCAAAGCCTCTAAATGGGATGGAATCGCAGACCTGGGCAGAAATAACTAATTCAAAAAAGCTACAACTTCACTCAACTCTACTCCTCTTGGCAAACCTCTTACAATGACTACTTCTAGAACCAATGGAAAACAGTAATTGCAATGATGTTTGTTCTTTCTAACAAGAGTAGCAAAGACAGGTTCTTAGATGATTTTTATTTTGAAGGCAGTTGCTATTCCAATATATTAATAATAAGGTTATCTATGGATTTTCTACATTAGCATGTTTTAAAAAAATATTCTACCTACATAGACCATAGTGCTCACATGTCAGTTTAAAACAGACACTAAAACCCATTGTAAATTAAGTGAGACATAGTTGAAAAAGTGTTATATATATATATATATATTTTTTTTTTTCCACATTTTCAGATCTTTGAAATAAGAGCATATCTTATACCTGATGGCAACTTTCAATTGCTATTGGTCAGGCAGAAACTGTGACATGATTGTCATTAATTACACATGGAGAAACCTCAAAACTTGCATAATGACTTTGAAGAAAATCCAGTGACTTTAATGAACTACCCTTTTAACCAACCTCCAGGGACCAAATGATTCCAAGAAGGAAGTCAATCTGACAAGTTCAACATTCTCAAAGCAGGTGATGAAAGGAAGATAGCTTTAATTATTTGCAAAGCCAGCCTAGAGCCCAGCACCAGTAGTAGCTTTTAGTTCTTTTATGACTTGTTTTAAGAAGTGCTGCCTAACCAATACACTGAATGGCACAAACAGCAATACTGTGTGTGTGGGGGTGGGGAAAACCCAGAAACCAATGACTCTAACAATGATTCAGAAGATTCCTATTTTGAATATGAAGAAATTTTAGAGAGACCTAAACCAATTTACTTTAGTTATATGTTCCTTTTTATGTCTGCACAAGGGTATTATGTGATAAAAATCCATTAAGTCTGTAAGAGGACTTTCAATAAGCATAAAGTAAAATTTCTCAGTGGTAACAAGACACTGCAGTGATTTTTCTTAGTGGTACATAAAATAATGGTGCACCCAACAACTGATGTTGTCTTGAATTCAAAGAAATGCAGTCAAATTAAGTCCCAACATTTAGGAGAACATTTTAACACAAATATTTAATGATTTTATCTTAGCTGATATCCAAAAAAGGGGAAACAGTAGGTATTACAAATCTGGGAGAGATACAAAATCCTAATAAATCAAAACATTGTGATAGATGACAGTAAAATATTTTCAAAACTTCTTCCAAAACAGGAAATATCCTAATATAAATGAAAATATGTAATGTTTGCAAGCATCATACAATGCAACCCTACAGCTGAATAAAGAGTGAATGTGTTAACCTAAGTCATTTAATCACTTCAAATACCCACTAAGATATATTGTCCAAATATTCTTCTTTCGAATAGTTATGCCAGGTATTAATTTCTATTTTCAGTGAGAAGAATAGGAAAAGACCATGACATAAATGTATGACATGGAAGAAAATACATGAGAAACACACAGAGAAGGGAGGAAAATAAAGTACAAGGAAAGTCAAGTTCACCAAGCTTAACAGAAAACAAGACCACAAATGAGACGAGACTAAAGTAAAGGAGGTGGCTCACAGCAAAATTCTTCCTGTATGTAATGAAAGCATCTAACTTAATGGCTCACTACATTCTCAAAATAACAAAATTCTTCTTATGCAATCCCTTCATCCACAAAAGCCATCTTTTTCACCTAAAAATGAAAGGACTGGGTAGATGATTTATAGGATCCTTAACATTCCATGATTCTTAACAGACATCCAGTTATGCAGAAGCAGAGACCTAAATCTACTTTAGCAACAAATGGTGGCAGTTTCTGATTCTATCACAATTTTAAAAAGAGATAAGGGCATTTTTTTTTTTTTTTTTTTTTGAGACAGAGTCTCACTGTGTTGTCCAGGCTAGAGTGCCGTGGCGTCAGCCTAGCTCACAGCAACCTCAAACTCCTGGGCTCAAGCAATCCTTCTGCCTCAGCCTCCCGAGCAGCTGGGACTACAGGCATGCACCACCACGCCTGGCTAATTTTTTCTATATATTTTTAGTTGTCCAATTAATTTCTTTCTAATTTTTAGTAGAGACGGGGTCTTGCTCTTGCTCAGGCTGGTCTCGAACTCCTGAGCTCAAACAATCTGCCAGCCTCGGCCTCCCAGAGAGCTAGGATTACAGGTGTGAGCCACCGTGTCTGGCCTATAAGGGCATTTTTAATCAAAGCTGGTAAAAAATTTTAAATAAAATTCAAACAGTACTGAAAGTCTCATGGCATTAGTTGACCAGAGGAATCAAAATCTTTTTCTAGTTCAATTGCAAACTTTATAAACAGACTTCTCATCTATTTTCATACATTTAGATAATATGTTGACTTTTATAAAATGGGGCATTTCAATAAAATAGTATAGACTCTAGAGTCAGACTACCTAGGTTTAGATTCACCATTAATGAGCTGTTAAGACTCTGGGCAACTCTACCTTACCCATCTGTACCACGGGAGTAACAGTATCTACTCACAGGGTGGTAGGAGAATTAAATAAGATAATTCATTTAGAGTGCTTAGAACAGCACATAGCAAGCACAAAACATATATTCACTGTCGTCATCATCATCATCTGATCCTGCTAAATTAAAATCTAAAAAGGACTTATAGAATGTCAATAATGGAAAAGTGAAAAAAAAAAAAAAAAGCTAGTTCTATCACTACTTTCACCTTGTTAGCAAAAGGCATTTATTTGTCAGGAATGCAGGTTGACAGGGTTAATAGAATGCATGCTATTTATGTGCGTGCTTAATGAAAAGGATGCAGTACATGTTAAGAGTTGCACAACCTTCATTCCACTTGCATTCATCTCTACACTTACCCCAGACTCCGCCACCTCTTCTTCCTGTAAGCAAGAGCCACAAACATTGAAGCATGTATTTGAATAGGAAAGCACAGAAAAGAGACAACAGTTGAGAGTCAGAGAACCTATGCAGACAGAATAGAATAGAAAAATTTTACTAGAAAAAAATTGTAGCTTAACAGTAAAATGACTTTAATGGAATGCAGGAGGCTAAGATATGCTATGGTATGTATTGAAGGTGAAAAAAAATCCTGAAATATTTTTAAAAACATATGCTTTAAACCAATTATATTTTTAATACCAAATTTCATATAGAAGCTTATGTTAATAAGTTTAAGGAAAAACATTTACTTACTATAAATTTTTAATTCAGAGTTGTTAGGGGAAAAAAAACCTTAAAGGAATAGAATTTGAGCCACTTATTTAAATGACAGGATGAAATAACAAGGAACATAAAGACGTCTACTTCATTTTTAAGTGCAGAAATTTCTCTGACAATGTGTTTTACGAGAAACTTTGACCAGCAAATTCAACTGAAAATGTATGTAAAAATGTCTTATTAAAATCTTTATAATACAGCATATCTTTACACTACTGTATGACTGAATAAAGATTCCGTTTTTCAGTCAACAAATTGATTACTGTTAAAACAAGAGGGATTACTTTATCCACACAGGATAATTACACACCACCAAATGGACAATTATTTGCTTAAAGAAAGATGTGACATTTCATCATTGGCTGATAAATAAAACAAATTCACGAAAAATTCAGTCCAATCTATACATAAATGTTTATTGTCCCTCATATCTTATTCTACTCAACCCAGGCTATTCCCAAGAAAACAGTCAGGTTTATAAATGTCTTCATCACTTTTTCTCTTTTGCTCATTTCTGAAGTATGGCTAGTACTCAGTTTATCATCATCTGGTCTGGCAGGGTTACAAATTCATTATGTCTTCAGGGACCAGGAAATTAACATCTATAAGTAAATGGAGGTCCATGTAAGACAACAGGGAGTGGTAAGGCCACTGCACAAGAACATGAAACAAAAACAAAAACAAACAAACCCTCCTCCAGGTTTGCTGTGGTCCCTGGTCCTTCCTGCTCCCTGCTTCCACGTTATTGTGCAATGACACCCTCACCACGTGCCGTGGTGCTCAAGGGCAGAGGAGGGTGGGTTGGGAAGAGGAAACTGAGCACAGCCCTTTCTCCATACTGTGAGGATCTCTCAACTAGCATAACCATCAGATATAAACTAGTTATAAAAAACAAAGACTCCTGAACATCTATTTAAACAAAATAAAAACAAAAACCAATCTTGATACACACTAGGTTCTACTGGGTTACAAACTCCAGCTCTGGTTTTCAAAGTACCAAGTGTTTTTGTTTTCTTATCAGAGTATATGTTTTTAAACCATAGGAACTGTGTCTGTGTCTGCCAATTATTTCATTTTTAATGCCCTTATGTACTAAAGCTAAAAAAAAATTAAAACCAACGTCAATTTACATCCTGAAAATTATAAAAATTCTGGGAAAAGCTTAACAACATACTTTCTATAAATTTTACATAACTTGAAAAAGCCTTTGTTATTACATTAAAAATGAACTTTAAAAAGCATTCTTTGGGCTGGGCACAGTGGCTCACGCCTGTAGTCCTAGCACTCTGGGAGGCCAAGGTGCAAGGACTCTGCTTGAGGCCAGGAGTTTGAGACCATTCTGAGCAAGAGCAAGACGCCATCTCTACAAAAAATAGAAAAATTAGCCAGGCACAGTGGCGTGCACTTGTGGTCCCAGCTGCTTGGGGGCTTGAGGCAGGAAGATTGCTGGAGCACAGGAGTTTGAGGCTGCTGTGAGTTATGCTGACTCCACTGCACTCGACCCGGGTTAACAGAGCAACAAGACTCTGTCTCAAAAAGAAAAAAATAGCATTCTTAGAAGATCAGGTTACTATAAATACAATGATATGATATGTTCCATTTTTAATAAAGATGAGGCATGATTAAATTTATACTTTCTAAATTCCGTTTATTCGTATGTAATAACTTTCATGCAAATAAATAGTAGTATTATAACTTGAGAAAAAGGACTATGTTTTAGAGGAATGAAGTATGAATTAGATAGAAATAGAACTCTACAATTATTCAGTAAAAGACATATGAAGACTAATACTTTACAAATTGGGTTAGAAACCAGATGAAAGCATTTGTCTTCTGGGATAATTTCAGTAAATATCAGCAATTTTCTTCTATCTGTTTGCTAATATTTTAAAGAACAATAACAATACAGAACTATCCATATACTCTAAAAATGCAGATAAAAACTAGGGTTCAAATCTTAGCAAGTTACATAAAAAAGACTGCTCTGAGTTTCGGTTTCTTCATATGTAAAAGGAAGGCTAACACTACCCACCTGATAAATGATTACTTAAAACTGACATGCGTAAAGCACTTAGTATAGCACACAATGGTAGATGATCAATAAATGATAAGTATTATGATGATAATTATGTCATCCTCAACGTCACTCTGTACATTAAAACTTTTACACGTGTCAATGCCATACCTCTGTCGGAACATCACAGCCGGGTCCATGTTGGCAGAAGTCATTCGAACAACTTGGCGTATTTCCTTGGCAATCATTCTTAGCTTCTCAAAGTTTACTAAACCATCTACTTTGGAGTCATTTCCTATAGAATAATAGTAAATTTTTAACTTTCAAAATTAAATTACCTATATAAAAGCAGAAGTCAAGCTATAATTCTTGAGGGGCACAAATAAGAACCTTCTTCATCAAAATGCCACTTTTATTCTTAAGAATTGATATTCCTATAGATGGCTCAACCCTGGTCCCAAGGAATGAGCCACTAGGAGAAATTGTATTTCATAAGGAGTAATGATTATGAATATAGGAAAGTGATGAACTGTGTGTGGCTTCTAAGACCAATTTCATTATTTTATAGGCTCACATATAAAATATACAGCTCCCCAAATTTAACTCTGTGGATGCTCAGCCCACTGCCAGGTAGCTACTTACATTTGCTCTTTTGGGCAACAAGGGCATAGCACCTGAAAACTTAGGCTCTAGCCAGAGTTCACAAGGTCACCTCTGGGCTTAATTAATCCAGCCTGCAGCAAGTTTTCTTGGGTTTATAATACTTTAAAAATTGTTAAATCAATTATCATCATTTAAGAAGTGGCAGATATCCCATGAATATAAGAATTTCTGACTTTTCTTAAAGAATAAAAGGAATGTGAGATGGAGGATTAAGTAATATTGGGTCTGTTTTCCTAAAAGGTGATAATTAGTTAAAACCATGAGGTCCCTCTGTGGAAGCCCAAGGCCCTGAAGCCAAGACTGAGCACCATATGGGTCTCGAAACACGTGGTAAACAGCACCTATACATTGGACCCATGAATTGTTCAGGGTCTCAACTTGAGTTTGAAACAAAATAATCATCAAAAATACCCTCAAGTCATAAAAACATGTTTTGAGGGAGCATGTCAGAAAAACATAGTTGAAGCTTAAACAACATTTCTTTATGAAAAAAGAGTGATAATGAAAGAAAAGGCAGTAAGCCTAGGTAATTAGAACTCTTCTGTTGAGAACACTTAGAACAGTTAGACAAAAACAGAAAAAAAAAAAGTTTAAAGACATCAGAAAGCTAACAAGGCAGTGAAGATCTGAGAGAAGAATATAGAGAAGCAGATTTAGTATTTCCCAGTGCTTGCTCCTAGCTAGGTTCATCTGCTTGATTTTAGGAAAAGGGGATTTAAAGATGAAAAGTCGAGTAGAGACATTCTGTTTTTTGAGGTGAAAGAAAAGTAACTTATGTCCAAGTAAATCTCTAATGCTTTGGGCTGGAACTCCAAAGGTTACATCCTGGGACTAAGGATGAACTAAATGCAGACTGGGATAAAAGTCTGATGTTAAATTATGTAAAAATTTAAAAATGGATTAAAGTAATTTTGTGTTGCTAGCACCCCTAGCTACCCGTCAGAAGCAAGCTTAAATCCTCTCTGAAGGAAGAGATCATTTGAAACCTCATATTATTTCTGTAATTTTTTACACATAGCATCTATTCCTGTGTCAAAAATACCCAGGCACATCAAGAAAAAAAGGTAACAAGATTTAAATACAAGAGAAAAAAGACAATGGAAACAGACCCACAGGGAATCCAGATTAGAGTCATCAGAGACAGACTTTAACAGAAGTTTAGACAGAGTTGAAGAGGGAATTAATAAAATGGACAACAGTGTGGCAGGAAATATCTAGAATGAAGCATGGCAGGACAGCGAGACAAAACTACAGAGAAGAGCGTGTGAGAAAATAAAGGCACAGGATCAGGTCTAACAGAGGTGAACTGAATCCCTAAAGGAGAGAACAGAAGAGGGTAAATGTATTTGAAGACATAATTACTGATAATTTTCCAAAATTGATGGAAAATAGCAAACCATAGGTTTCAAGGTGTTCTAAAAACACAAGTCAGAATTAAAATAAAGAAACAAAAAACAAAACCCCACACTTACTCACATCAAGCAACAGTAGAGAAAAACGGAGATAAAGAAAAACCAAAATCCTAATAGTAGCTATCAAACAAAGACAGATTACAGTCAAAAAACACCAAATTAAACTGAGAGGTGACTTCTCAACATTAACAAGAGGAGCCAAGACAATACCATGTTCTTTCGAAGAGCTGAAAAAAGGTACCTGCCAAGCAAAAATATGCCTCTTAAAATGAAGGGCATTTTCGGATAAACAAAAATTAAGAGATATTCATCACCAGCACACTTGTGCTTAAGGGATTACTGAAAAAGCCAAAAAAACCTCCTACAAAACCCTATGGAGGGCCGGGCGCAGTGGCTTACGCCTGTAATCCTAGCACTCTGGGAGGCTGAGGCGGGTGGATCGTTCTGAGCTCAGGAGTTCGAGACCAGCCTGAGCAAGAGCGAGACCTCATCTCTACCAAAAATAGAAAGAAATTAATTGGACAGCTAAAAATATATTTAGAAAAAAATTAGCCGGGCATGGTGGCTCATGCCTGTAGTTCCAGCTACTTGGGAGGCTGAGACAGTAGGATTGCTAGAGCCCAGGACTTTGAGGTTGCTGTGAGCTAGGCTGACGCCAGGGCACTGGCCCCAGGCAAGAGAGTTGAGACTCTGTCTTAAAAAAAAAAAGAAAAACAAACCCTATGGAGGCTTTAAAATGTAGGAAGGAATAAAAAACAATAACCAAAACAACAAAAGTAAAATATACAGGTAAAGTTAAATAAATACTAACAAACAGCTTAATAATATCTTGTGGGATTTAAAGGTACAGTAATTGCATAAAAATTGTAAATGGAATTTAAGTGGTCTAATTTCCTTGCATTGCCTGACATACAAGAAAGAAGTAATGAATATTAAACTAATTAATATTAACAAATATACATGATATGACATCTAATGTAACACTAGAAAAATGATAAAATAGTGCATAGTTACCAACAGAGTAACAAAAATACCCCAAAATTAACTTAGATTGTAGACAAATCATATGATAAAAACAATCATTAAATCAGGCTTTTAAACCTAATAACTTCTGTGATTAAAAAAAGAGTCAAAAGGCATACAATTATTATTTGTCTATTAAAAACTAGAGTCAAAAAGGAAGTCATGGCCGGGCGCGGTGTCTCACGCCTGTAATCCTAGCATTCTGGGAGGCCGAGGCGGGTGGATTGTTTGAGCTCAGGAATTCGAGACCAGCCTGAGCAAGAGCGAGACCCTGTCTCTATTAAAAAAAATAGAAAGAAATTATTTGGACAACTAAAAATATATAGAAAAAATTAGCCGGGCATGGTGGTGCATGTCTGTAGTCCAAGCTACATGGGAGGCTGAGGCAGTAGGATTGTTTGAGCCCAGGAGTTTGAGGTTGCTGTGAGGTAGGCTGATGCCACAGCATTCACTCCAGCCAGGGAAACAGAGTGAGACTCTGTCTCAAAAAAAAAAAAAAAAAAAAGCAAGTCATATCAGAATGTATGAAGAATTTTTAGAAATATATTTAACAAAAAGACTACCTAATCAAAACATGGGCAAGGAAGCTAAATCCATGATTGACAGAAGAGGATTAATCTATACACACACACACAAACACGCACGCACACAGACACATAAATACAAACATGGGTGTTCAACCTAATCAGTAATCAGGGAAATGCAAATTATAACCACACCAAGATACCATTACATGCCTATTGGAATAGATGAAAACTAAAGGACCGAATTTACCAGGTGTTGATGAGGATGAGGAGTATGAGAATGCCAATAACACTGAAAGTATCTAACTTTAGTAGATAACACCCAACTGGTTTCTAAAATTGATCATACAAATATCAGGATCCATAAATTCCACCCTGAATAATAGCCAATAACAATGCATGTGTACTAGAGGCTACCACATGTGCAAGAGCATTCACAGCAGCGTTATTCACAGTAGGTCAACAGTGGAAACTAAGAAATGCCTACCAAGAGAATGGACGAATCCCACAAGTCTAATGCTGACTACAATAGGTCAGAAACTAATACAAACTAAAACATTAAAAAAAAAAGAAAATTCAAACTCTGTGATTCTATTTATGTAAAGTTCAAGAACAGTTTAAACCAAAGCATGTAACTCAGGACAGTTGCTAACGCTGGGGAAGATTACGAGGGTGGCAGTTGGAAAGGAGCAGGCACAGGGCATCCAGGCGGCTGCAATATTTTATTCTGGGTGCTGGTTACATGGGTGTTTGCTTTTAATAATTCATTAGTTGTCTGTCTATTTTGGAGGCTTTTCTGCATGTGTTGAGCAATTCAATAGAAAAAAGTTGGAAAGAAAAAATTACCAAACAAAACAATAAATATAATCAAACTGTCTTATCCTAGTGTGTCAAGTTTATGTTTGAATGCATACAGTAAAGATTAGGTCATTAAATATGAAATGCTCGATTTGGAATCAAAGTTTAGTTTATCATATCTCAAATAAGAAGCAGTACAATTAATCATACTTTGACACAGTTTTGCCATCTTAAAAATTAACGGTAGCTTGCTTACGTCAGCAGCAAAGAAGCCTTGAGAGCAAGTAGCGATGAAATTGCAAAGGGCATTTTCCACAGCTTGTTGAGAACTGAATATTTTTCCTTGCAAGAAGTGGTCCAAAGCCCGGAAGAAGTGGCAGTCAGTTGGTGCAAGGTCTGGTGAATGTGGTGGATGACAGAGTTTCCGCATCCAGCCTCTGTAGTTTGAGCAGCATTGTTTGTACGACATGGGGTTGAGCATTGTCTTGCAAGAGGATTGTCCTGTCTCTATCAACAAATCTTGGCTGCTTACTTGGAAGCATCCTCATCATTTCATCCGCATGGCTGCAGTAGACATCCACTATAATCGACCAGGTTTCATGAAGCCGTAGTGGATGATGCCAGCACTGGACCACCAAACAAACACCATCAGTCCTTTCTGATGAATATTCGTTTTTGGGCTGTGTTTTGGCACTTCATCTTTATCCAACCTTTGTGCCAAATGCTTCATAATCTAATACTTGAATTTGCCATATTGTTAACACTATGGCTTTTGTATTCCTAAAATCTGCTGCATTTAACTGTGTAAAGCTTTAGTGACATACGATCACTAGGTTGGAATATATAATAAATCACAATTCTGCAGAATTAGCAATTGTCTAAAAGAATCCATTTTTCATCACACGTAATGATAGGTGTAGAAATGGTTCGCCTTTATGTCATGACAGCAAAGAAAGGCAAGCTTCACGACAATTTCTCTTCTGATGCTCATTTAATTCATGTGGTGTCCATCTATCCAGCTTCTTTACCTTGCTCATTTGTTTCAAATGGTCCAATATTGTTGCAACAGTGACATCAAATCTTGCTGCTAATTCACGCGTAGGTTGAGTGGATTCGCTTCCACTACAGCTTTCAGCTCATCATTATCCACTTTGGTCTAAGGTTGCCCACGTGGCTCATTTTCAAGATTAAAATCACCAGAATGGAACTTCTTGAACCATCAATGCACTCTGTGTTCATTAGTCACATCCTTCCCAAATACTTGGTTGATATTTCAAGCTGTCTATGCTGCATTGGTTCCACGATGGAACTCTTATTCGAAAGTGATACAAATTTTTGACTTATGCATGGTTTAACAAAAATCGCTCTAAAAAAATTTTGAAAGATAATCACAAGCCAAACCGTCTGAAAGAATGAGGATGTATCTTTGCACAAAAAACACCAAAAACAAACAAGAAGTTTCAAAGTGAAATGTCAGAGATATCAACTGTCAAACTTAGTACTTCAGGAAATCGGACATTCATATTTAATAACCTAATACATTAATCTGTTTTTGTTGACAATATGGCTTTTGCATTCCTAAATTCTTCTGTGTTTAACCGTGTAAAGCTTATGTGACATACAATCATTAGGATGGAATATATAATAAATCACAATTCTGTAGAATAAGTTGAAGCTAAATATGTTAATTTTCAAATAACTTTTAAATACCTTCGTGTAGAAATGTCATATCTTTCTTGACAACGGGGAAGAGAGGAATAATTGGAGGCTGCAGGCTTTGACTACTAAGAATATTTCTATACTTTGCCATGTTTCTAGATGGATCAAAAAGGTCTTGTAGATCTTGGAGATGTTTCTCATATTTGCTTGGTAACTTTTCCCAAGTACCTCTGAGTCGTGCTACAGGTGCCAGGTTCAATCCACTGCCAAAGATGAGAATAAAAACATTAAAAAGGGACTCAGGGGAGAGAGTGGACTCAGGTCAGTAAAGTGCATACACCAACTTCTCTAATAAACCTAAAAATAGGCGGGGACATATTTTGACATGTTCAAATTAACAGAGTAGAACTTAGCAAAAAAGAAATAAAGGAGACTCCTTGATCTTAAAACAAGGAGAATTTCTTTTAGAAGAACTATATTACCTGCCTATAGTTACATATCTGCCTATAGTTACATACCTACATAGTCTTTATTTTATACTTCCATGTAAGTGACAAATGTAATAAATCCACAAAATAGCCATTTAACTTAAAAAAAAAAACCTTTAAGCATCACAATGTCGTTTGTTTTACTCAGAAATAATCTTACGGAGACACTACCTATTTGAAACTGGTTTAATTCTGTGGTCTCCAGTCCCTGGGCCATGGACCAGTACTGGTCTGTAGCCTGTTAGGAACTGGGCCGCATAGAAGGAGGTGAGCAGCAGGCAAGCCAGCGAAGCTTCATCTGTATTTACAGCCACTCCCCATCACTCACATCACTGCATAAGCTCTGCCTTCCTGTCAGATCAGCAAGGGGCATTAGATTAGATCCTCAAAGGAGCACAAACCCTACTGTAAAATGTGCATGCGAGGGCTCTGGGTTGCACTCTCCTTACGAGAATCCAATGCCTGATGATCTGAGGTGGAGCTGAGGTGGTGACGCTAGTGCTGGAGAGCGGCTGCAAATACAGATTATCATTAGCAGAAAGGACAGACTGCACAATAAATGTAATGCACTTGAACCATCGACCCAAACGACTACAGGGGTGAATAACAGAAACGCGTATTTCATTTCTACTGAAATGAAGGAATATCTAACTCCTAAAGATATCCAACACATTAGAAAGGTTGCCAAAAAATAGTCAAGGTCAAACAGGAGTATACAAAGACATTGAAAAATGATGTCTTCAGTTCAAGAGTTCAAAGAAAGTCCTCCAGTTCTCCAAAGCAGGTATATACTCTGGGAACAAAAACACTTTATTTGGAACAACACAACAGAGTTCATAGGCTGATGGGGTTAAGTGGGGCTGGGTCTCCTCTTTACCATGGAGTGCCAGGGAAAGTGAGATTAAACCAGTGCACACAGTGATATCTTTTGGTAGGAATATGTTTAACAGTGAGACAAGGGAAAAGCTGCCAATCACAGTTCACTAGGAAAAGGTAAAGAGTAATAAAACAATTCACATACAAGGCCAGCTCCTGTTAGCCTGTAATACTGCTCTGGCTCCTCTCTCATGTGAACCTCCTGCAGGAAAACTCACATCATTCAAAGGGAAAGAATGAACACAAGATCTGTACCAAGCAGCCACAAGCAAAAACACAGTTAAAGAGCATAAGGCAGGAAAATGTCGTCAGCAGTCAGACAAAAACTGGGACTAACCAATACCTGGCCATGATTTAAAATAAATTAATAAACAGCTTAATATAGTGATACAAGAGCTTTGGGAAAATATGGTAAAAGACGGTGATTAAAAATTAACTGGTAAAGTTCAGAAAGAAATGGAAGAAAAAAATAAAACCAACACAGAAATGAAGGCCAAATTGGAACCTATATAAAGAAAAATAAAGACACTGCAAAGACACTGTGCAAGTGACAGGAAGGAAGGACTAACACAAACAGCACAAATGGACAGAGGTGAAAGGGACTGGAGAGAAAATAATGGACACGGAAGACAAAGGAGATCTAAACTCTGCATAATTGGTACCCCTGAAGAAGCAAACAAAAATAATGGAACTTAAAAAATATAATTTAAGAAAACTTTCCAGAAACAAAAGAAGATTTGAACTTACAAAGTGAAAAGGTACCACAGTCCCAGAGAACCTGATAAAGAACTTAAAGTGATGCAGAAACATCCGTGTAAAGGCAAATGACTTCAGAAATAAAGTATCTGGGAATGCAGCAAGGAAGAGAAATTCAAGTTCATCTCAGGAAGCTAAGTCATATAAAATGCTAGGTGAGGGGCCACTCTCTAGGAAGTCCCCAAGAAATAACATGTCAGACAACAATTTTAGAGCCAAACTGTCATTCAAGTGCAAAAGCCATAGAAAGACATTTTGAATATGTTCAGGAAATACAGCTCCTGCAAGCTCTTCTTCAAGAAATGACTAGAAAGCAAACTTCAACAAAGGGATGATTAGAGAAATCACAAGGAAAGGACTGTGATCAGCATCATAAGACTAAAACAAAGCTTGGCAAACTATGGCTCACAGTAGTCAAACACATAGATTAAGAAATAAGAACGAGGGACACAACCCTAGGTACAGAAAAATTTAAAAGAGCACAGTAGGCCCATGTGCTCAATTCTGCATGCAAATTAATTTAAAACCTGGATGAAACATACAGTATTTTAGAGTCACCAAACAACAACCAGTGACCCAAATTAGGTCCATTGCCTGGTTTTGTAAGTAAAATTTTATTGGAACACAGCTATGCCCACTTGCTTATCTACTATTTATGGCTGCTTTTGTGCTACAATAGCAGAGCTCAACAGTTACAACAGAGACTATATAGCCCACAAAACCTAAACAATTTCCTTTGCAGAAAAAGTTTGTCAACTTCTGTTTCAGGAAACAATGAAACTGAAAGATATAAAACCTCAAAAGATAATAGAGATTGTTAAAGAGCCCTAAGCCCAGAGGGTTTCACAGGTGAACTCATTCAAACCTCTAACCAACTACTTTAATTATCTTCAATGCTATTTAAACTGTTAGGATAAACAAGGAATAAAAGCTGCCAAATTTTATGAAATCAGAATAGCACTGCTATTAAGACTCACGAATAGACCACACAAACCAACAAAGAATACTATAAATCAATTCATTTATGAAAAATTGTACAAAAATTCTGTGTAAAAAATAGCAAAGATTTTTGTAATATATTTAAAGAAAATATACCATGATTAAATGGAGTTCATGCCAGATTAGAAGGATAATTCATTCTCAGAAAACTATTAAAATAACTTACTATACTAATACATAAAGAAAAAAATTTTATGATCACTGTAGGCACTAAAGTATCATATAAATTCAATATTTATTATTAATTTTTAGAAAATCAGTAAAAGAGAATAGAAAGCATAATCTATTTCTTAACCCAAAGCCAGCATTACGTTTTTTTTTTTTTTTTTTTTTGAGACAGAGTCTCACTGTGTTGCCCGGGCTAGAGTGCCATGGCGTCAGCACTCAAACCTCAAACTCCTGGGCTCAAGCAATCCTTCTGCCTCAGCCTCCCGAGTAGCTGGGACTACAGGCATGTGCCACCATGCCTGGCTAATTTTTTCTATATATTTTTAGTTGTCCAACTAATTTCTTTCTAATTTTAGTAGAGATAGGGTCTTGCTCTTGCTCAGGCTGGTTTTGAACTCCTGAGCTCAAACAATCCGCCCGCCTTGGCCTCCCAGAGAGCTAGGATTACAGGCGTGAGCCACCGCACCCGGCTGAAAATTAGATTCTTTAAATAAAAACCCCCAAAATATTAACTGAAAAAAAAAAACCAGAATGTAGTAAGGTGCCTATGTACAAAATTGATATACGTAAGAATTAGAAGGCAAAAACTAGTTAGAAAATGTAAGGATCCAATTCATAATATAAGGATCCTATTCGTAATAGATAGGATATTAAAAGACACTAAACATACAAAGAAAAGTTCAAGATTTGTATGAACACAGATATAAACTCCACAGAGGAAATAAAAGAAAATAGGAACAAGTAGAGTAAGTGTGCTGGGGTGGAAAGAACCACTGTTATAAAAATATCAAGTGTCTGCTAAATTAATCTATACATTTAATGTAACCCCAATGAAAACACAACAAAACTTTTTTAAAAGAACCAGATAATTGACTCTAAATTTCCCATGAAACACGCATGTCAGAAACAGCCAAAGAAAAGTATGAGGAGAGTAATGAGGGGTTTGACTAGCCCCACCAGACCTTAAAACCTATTTTAATGCTTTAGCAATTATTAATAAAATGGTAAATGAACAGATAGATCAATGGAACAAGGAGTTCAGAATTAAATGCATATCTGCATGGGATTTCAGTATATAATATTTAGCATCATGCAGTTTAGGAAAAAAGATGGATTAATGTTGGATAACTGAGAAGCCATTTGGAACAAAGATATATTCCCCTGACTCACTGTTTATGTCAAAATGAATTAAAGATTAATAATAAAAAAAAAGGTAATGTAAATCAAACTACAATAGTATAAAGAAGAAAATGTGACAATTTTGGTATGGTCTTAGGATGTTCCAAGAGCTTTCAATGTATTAACTCACTGAATCCTCTTAACAACCCCATGAGGTAGGAACTACCATTCTACAAATGGGGAAACAAAGCTCACATAGTCAGTGAAGTGCCAACATTGGATTCAGACCAAGGCAGTTCTTTGTTCTTAAACCAAATACAAAATGCAGAGATTCCAAGAGAAAAAAATGATAAATCTACATAAAAATAAAAAATTTCTTCATGGCAAAAGCAAACACCACACCACTGTTTTAAATAGTGAAAGGCTGGAAATTTCGAAATACCCATAAATAGTGTGTACTCCACAATACAAAAGAATAATTTGTAGTTGTTTAAAAAAATGAGGTAGCTTTGTAAGTACTAACTTGGAATAATTTCCAAGGTAAATAAAACAAAAATAAACCAACATGGTTTAAAAAACATCTTTATACACTTGCTATGTGTATAGACTGTATCTCTTGAATGAAGAAACTTTCATGGCTGTTTCTGGGGAGAGGAATTTGGGGGCACTAGAGACTGAATGGGAGGAAGAGTCACTTCACACTGTGTAGTCTTTTAGTATCTTTAAAATTTTTTCCATGTACATGTAATGTCTATTCAAAAGTTAAAAATTATTTTTTAATTATCAAAAATAGGCTATTTAATTCCAGCCACAATAGAATAATTCATCTCTGCTATCTCTGAAGAGTTAACATGTTCTTTATATTCTTTCATATTGAATATAGAATACAAGAATATAATGCAATTATTTTACATGAACTATGGAAAATGTGCATAACAAATATTCTTTGTAACAAAACAAACCTCTTAACCAAATCTCAGGCCTTTCCTATACTCTTCTTTAGGCTACCGTCCACCACCTTCTCTCAAATCACTCTCTTTTCTTGGCCTTAATGACACTATCATAACTGTGCTACTCTGTTTCTTGTACTGATTCTCCACCTCTCTGGCTGGATTCTCTTTCTTTACCCTCTACAATGAGGATGGCTACTGAGGTATGGTTTTTAGACCACTACCATTTTCTTTCTATACTCTCCTTTTACATCTGTCCTCTCAGTGTCAATCAATTTTCCTTGTGGAATACTCTAGAACTGAGCCTACTATTCTCAAATTCTTTATTTAATGTTTCCCGTACAGAAAGGTTCAATTTTTAGCCTTCCAAGTGTTTATCAATGGCATCTTTGTTCCTGTTTTAGATCCAGCTGTTAAAAAGTATAAGACAGGTGGTACAATTCCTGCATTTTATAGATAAGGAAACCAGTCTTCAGTTTCCCACTGACACAATGCTAGCACACGGGAGAGGAAGGATTCAAATACAGATGTAGTTGATTCTAAAGGTCACTCTGTTAATCCCTATTCTACACTCCTACAGTATTTAGTTCAATTGTAGCCACTGGTTAATTTAATAAAGGAACATGGTATTACCATGACAGTCATCATTACAGTCCCTATAAAGATTCCACTTTTATCTTACATGAATAATAGAAACAAATCATTATAAATTCTGTGGGGGAAGTGTGTAGGTGGGATTGGTTAAAGTGCCATTATGCTGCATATATACGAACATGGCCTTATAAATGGACCTAACTCCCTAACTACAACTCCCCTACCCTTTAAAATTAGACTTGCTTTAAGAAGAATCCTTTTGTTGATCAGCAGTGTGCTGGATGAGGGTCAGAAAATAAATTATGCAGAATTGGTTTCTCATGAAGAGTGGAGAGAAGGTGGTGGGAGAGCTCAGGAAATCGTCTGCATTCCCTGGGCTGATAAACTTCAAAAGATTTTTGTAATTCTAATGGCCCAGCTTGAGTGACAACATAACCAGCGATAACTCCCATAGGGCCTGGCAAACAGAAGAGTTCACTAAATGGTTGCTATTATTATTGCTGTTGTTGTTATTTCAAAATAGCTATTTTAGGCCAAAGCATTGATTTTTCACTGTCAAATCACAGAGAAGTGGGCACTTAAATAAGCACAATACAGAAGTCTCACGATAAAGACCACCCACTGGGCACATATCCAGAGAGGGTATAATCACTCAAAGGGGTAAAAGAAAGAAAAATGAGAAAGGCAATCATCTATATTCATTTACTAAAAAAAAAAAAAAAAAAAAAAAAAAAAAAAAATTAAGTAACGGAAAGATCAAAGAAACAAAAATAGAAAAAGTCAGTGATGCCAGAATGGAAAATACATTAAATCTAACAATACTTCAATAAAGACTTATTAATTGAACTTAACTTTTCATAGACATTTAATACTTAAGCAGAAAATCAGCTTCATGTCTAATACCAGGACAAAACCAAACACAGATATTTGTACCTATCTGTACAAACTTACCTTATTACTGCAAACATGGAATTGAAGTTCTTACATTCTCGACAATGAAGCGCAATTTTAATAAAATGCTTAATAATTTTCATTCGTTTGAGCTGACTGGATTCAGTTAAAATCTCTGAAGCAACCCAGAATGTCTCTTGGTTTACGATGTCCTCAAACTCTTTCAAGTGAGTATTTCCTGTTTTGGAATCTAACTTAAAAAGGTCATCAATATATTCGGTAGGTTCAATATTACGAAACAAATCAAAGTCCCTCATTGACAGCTGGGTGGCCAACTCAATGGTACTGAGCTGCAGCATTGATAGTTGGCTTTCCTTAACTAGTTCTTGAGCATCTTCATCTGAACACAAGGTTTCTGTCTCCATATTATTTTTTAAGTAATACCTAAAGGGGAAAAAATGGTTTTTTAATAAACATAATCATAAATGTGACTTCACATTTATAAAAGAGCACTTTTCCTCTTTATTATTATCAAAATATCATTTTATTTTTAACAACTTTTAGCCGAAAATATTAGCAGACTATTCACTTACAGATGAAATGGAAAATTAATATTTTTAATGAGAAGACTTTTGAGATGTTGTCCTCTTGTCATTTGACATCTATTATTTTAAACAGTATAAATAATGCTGATTATGCTATGAACTTAATCATTTTATGAAACTACTCACCATGTGTGAACACTCATGTATGTATATTCTTGAGAATAAAAGCTTTATGAGGGCAATGCCAGCACCTAGAGTAGTATCTGATACATAGTTTGTACTACAAAAATATTTGTTTATGAATATGAATTCTGATTAAGGCAATAATAAATACTTGTTTAAATTCTGCACTCATTACCTTTTTTTTCAATCTCAAAGTGAAGCAAAATAAGAAAATCCACAAAGGAGGGGAAACTCACTAATGGTTTCTCCCTTGTCAAATACAAAACCTCATTCCAGCAAGTGGCATGGATCAGCAACCATACAAAAGACCTATAGCTTCCTTTTTTTCTCTTCAGATCAACAATTCTATGGCACTTAAACACTAAGAGCCCCAAAGTACTGACAGTTGGAAATATCCTATACCTGGATGTTACTGGGGAAAACAGATAACATATTATATTACATGCATTTACTTTATTCTTTTCTAATAATACAACTTGACTTGGGCCTAATTTTGTATTCATCTATTTTTTATTGTCAAGAAACCATCTCTTTTTTTCCTGCCTTTATACTGTTTGCGCCCCTTAGACAATGCTGTAAGTAAGAGTGCTGAAACTCATGCAGGGGTGGGGAACCTGTGGCCTTCTGATTTCAAGATTTTTCTTCTTCAAGAAACAAAGGAGGCAAGAAAAGCTTCATCTTTCTCTGCTGCACCCCTTTTAATAAAAGGATTTGTTCTGCAAAATTTGGATTCAGGCAAAAGCCTGCACTTAAGGACCTAGAAGGCCACATTTCACCTTAAGGCCATAGGTAGTGTTTATTAAATTATCTAATCCTTACAACATTCCTATGACGTAGATTCTATTATTACCACCCTCATCATCTTCATGGATGACATTCAGGCACAGAGAAGTTAAATAACTTGCCCAAGCTCACACACAGTCAGAGCTGGGATTTGAATTTGCGCCGTCTGGCTCCAGGATCTATGCTCTAAACCAGCATGCACAGCTAGCAAAGCAGGCTTAGCTCATTCTCTCCTCACAGCAACTACGACGGGCAGTCATTTTAAGGTTTCCAAGGATCTTGTTCCACATGTGAAACTGGGTCACTAAAAAGATTACTCTCAGAGTAAGAAACAAATGTACTACGGAAAGAACCTTCGAGTTTACCAAATAATTTTCAGAGTAATTTCAAAATTTTTAAAATTTTCATGCACATTCATAAAAGGAAAACTACTTAGAAAAAGAATTGTGAAAATCATGGCTTCTTTTGTCAAAGTACATACTGGTCATATTAAAAACAAATTTATAAATTAATACATATACACACTCAGATACACAGAAAGATTCATATCACTCAGTTTCTTCCTCTGTAAAAAACAGGAATTAGAGTACATCAGTGGTTCTAAGACCTTACTTTAGCAGGAGTGCCAAAATACTAGGTTATTAAGTATGAAATGTCGGATTTCCTTAAGTACTAAGTTTGACAGTTGATATCAGTGACATTTCACGTTGACATTTCTTATTTTTATTGTGAAGGTACATCCTCATTCTTTCAAATGCACTGTTTGGCTGGTGATTATCTTTCAAATTTTTTTTGAGCAATTTCTGTGAAACCATGGATGGGTCAAAAATTCGTGTTATTTTTGAATATGAGTTCCATTGTGGAACCAATGCAGTGTAGAGAGCTTGAAATATCAACCAAGCGTATGGGAAGGATGTGGGTAATGAACACACAGTACATCCATGGTTTGACGTACTATGTGTCAAATCACCACTTTGGTGATTTTAATCTCAAAAATGAGCCACATGGGCAACCTGAGACCAAGGTAGATAACAATGAGCTGAAAGCTGTAGTACAAACAAATCCATCTCAACCTATGTGTGAATTAGCAGCAAGGTTTGACGTCACTATTCCAACAATATTGGACCAATTGAAACAAATGGACATGGTAAAGAAGCTGGATAGATGGGTTCCGCATGAATTCAACAAGTGACAGGAGAGAAATCATCTTGAAGTTTGCCTTTCCTTGCTCTCATGACATAAAGGTGAAACATTCCTACACCACATTGTTATATGTGATGAAAAATGGATTCTTTTAGACAATCGCAAGCATGACAGTCCAAAATCAAATATTCATCAAAAAAAGCTAATAGTGTCTGTTTAGTGGTCCACCACTGGTATTATCCATTACGGCTCCATGAAACCTGGTCAATTACCGCAGATGTCTTTTGAAACCAATTGGATGAAATGATGAAGATGTTTATGATCGAGCAGCTGAGATTGGTCGATAGAGACATGACAATCCTCTTGCAAGACATGTCTCACAAGCAACACTCCTCAAAATACAGAGGCTGGCCTTGGAAACTCTCTGTCATCCACTGTATTCATCAGACCTTGCACCAACTAACTACCACTTCTTCCAGGCTTTGGACCATATCTTGCAAGGAAAAATATTCAATTCTCAACAAGCTGTGGAAAACACCTTTCGCGATTTCATTGCCACCCACTCTCCAGGCTTCTTCGCTGCTGGCATAAACAAGCTACCGTTAAGATGACAAAACTGTGTGGACAGATTAGGCTCATACTGTGATTAATTGAACTATTTTTTTTTTTTTGAGACAGAGTCTCACTGTGTTGCCTGGGCTAGAGTGCCGTGACGTCATCCTAGCTCACAGCAACCTCAAACTCCTTGGATCAAGCGACCCTCCTGCCTCAGCCTCCCAGGTAGCTGCGACTACCAGGTATGTGCCACCATGCCCGGCTGATTTCTTTCTATTTTTAGTAGAGACAGGGTCTCACACTTGCTCCGGCTGGTCTCGAACTCCTGAGCTCAAGCAATCCTCCCGCCTCGGCCTCCCAGAGTGCCAGGATTACAGGCATGAGCCACCACGCCTGGCCTGCACTACTTCTTGTTTGAGATATAATAAACTACACTTTTGATTTGAAATCAGACATTTCGTATTTAATGACCTAATATTTTTAGCAAGTTACCTTTTCATTTTTCCACGTTGGGGTAGCCTTTATGAATGCTAGCACCCTAAGATTCTATTCATGTAATTATGGAGACAAGAAAAGCTTGGAAAAAAGAGAAATTCTACTTTAATCTTAGAGAGAACTCCATGGCACTAAAACATGATGTTTCTACTTGAAATATCTATTTTAACAGGGAATCTTCACAAGCACACCTACAAAAAAAGGACATTCGCTAATAAGCTTATTCACCTTCCATTGAGTTGAATTCTATCAGCTAATTTGGAGAATTGATCCGGAAGTCTTCTCTGTTTTATGACACCCTCAGGAGTAACAGAAACTTCACAGAGAGAATATGTGTCGGATGCACCAGTCAAACCAAATTCATGAACAGCATGACAAACTACTTCTTTAGCTGTAGTGTCTTTACTGATGATAATGTAGCAACTCTGCTGATCTGCTTTGAAAACTCTTATAACTTGATCAGGAATATCTATATAAATACAAAGATGTGTCTTGTTATTTTCAAGAAAATTATTTTTAAACTCTTCAAAAAGCGATTTGTAACACAATGATCCCTCTAAACATTGAAATATACATTTCTATTTTAATATATTAACAGAAATCATGGTTGTATTTATTGATAAATATACCTGTTTTCTTCACTATGTTGATGGAAAAACCCAAAGATAAAAATTGGGATCATATTATACTTACGATTTAGAAGTCGTAATTTTTTTCACTTAATATCTTACAAACACTTTTATGTCATTATTCTTCTATAAAAGTATTTTTAATGAAGGCATCATACACCATAATATTTATTTCAATTATCCAAACCTCTACTATGACATTTAGATTGCTTACCATTTTTTATTATTATAAATGACATCGTGATATAGACTCTCACCACCCTCATCCCTACCCCTAAACCCTGCCACAAGTCTTTGCAGGCAATCTGATTATGCCCTCAGTAAAAATCCTCAAAAAGAGAATTGCTGAGTTAGAAGGCATGTATATTTTCGGGATTTTGAAATATATCAAAATATGCCCAACTGTTCTCCAGAAAGGTTATATATTCTATAATCCTAGAGTATAAGAGAGCAAATTTCTTATATGTTCTTATCAAAATTATTCATAAAGTTTTGTTTTCTTTTCCTATTCCAAAAACCCTAACCTTTTCTTCTATTACATTTCTTTGGTTACTGGTGAGATTCAGTAACAGATACTGGTTTAATAAATATTTAGTATTTCCTTTTAAAAGTACTTTTTGATATCCTTTATGCATTTTTCTACTGTCTTATACTAGATACCAACATTTAGTCTACTATAAAGTGGCAAACATTTCCCTAGTCCTCCCTCTCTCCCTGCCTTCCTTCCCTCGCTCCCCCAGGCTGGAGTACAGTGGCATCATCACAGCTCACTGCAGCCTTGAACTCCTGGGCTCAAGTGATCCTCATATCTCAGCCTCCTGAGAAGCTGTGGGGATCACAAGTGTGTGCCACCATGATCAGCTAATATTTACATTTTTGTCAAGACAGGGTCTCACTACAGTGCTCAGGCTGATCTTGAACTCCCAGGTTCAAGCAATTCCTTCACCTTGGCCTCCCAAAGTGCTAGGATTACAGGGGTGAGCCACCATGCCAGCCTCTATTTTATTTTTAACACATGAAAATTTTAAGTGTTCGTCTGGTGAAATCTCTCAATTTCTGTCCTTTTGATTTCAGCTATTAGAAGACAAATTCCAACTCAGGATAATGTTCATATGATATGCATATGCAAATACTTATATTTTTCACTCCTTGCTCTATCTTACTTCTTTTTCTCTTCATATAGCACTGGCTAAAACTTCTAGAACAGTGTTTCCTGTAATAAGTGGGCTAATTTTTAATGTAATTAAATGTAACTGAGAAGTGATTTAATAGCATGAAAAAATGCTAAATTTTTGCCTATAATAATAAGTCACAGTTGCAAGATTTCTCTTTTTTAAAGAATCAGGAATAGGTACTGTTGTGGATTTTTTCTGTCACGACTACAGGGGTGGTGGGTTAGAGAGACTTTGGTGCTTCAAATAATTGTATACTGTTTGTCCAGCATTACCTTCTTAGCATTATATATGCTGTTAATTTTTGAGAAAAAAACAAATTACAAATTTGTCTCAAAACCTCCTAAGGTATAATCCTGGCTAAAAGAAAGAAGAGAGAGATGGAACAGATAGGGCAGAATATAATTTCATAGAGTAAGCTCCCCCCGACAATGAGGACAAGAAAAAGACTGCCTCCCAGGACTGGAAGATTCAGCTGAATATACACGAATGTAATTCCAGGGAGGAGTCTCAAAGCCAGGAGGTACTGAATGTTCTGGGTCCACTGTCAAGTTGTAAGCAGAAGCTTCACCTACTCAGGCTCCTTTTGGAAGAAGGATGTACCGAACTGTTTTTCCTTGACATATTCAAAGATTTGAGTCATCAAATGACTCTTGTTCAGATTTCTTTCCGATGAGTCAATACTTAGCGTGCTGCTGATATCATTCAGGTTCTACACCTATAAGGCTTAAGGTCAGACCATTTTATGATCTACCAAAATCAGAGATGCTTCTCCACTCCGTGCTAGAGAATTACTGCAAGCAGATGGAAATGTTGCTCTGCCAAGAGAAAGACACTGGACAAAAGGGTTTCACTATCTGTTTTAACTGTATTTCAAAAAAATCAAACAGTATACTGTTATTACCTGTACTGTTGCTAGCCTCTTTGTGAAAATAGATCTCAGTTGTACTGGGCTCCAGAATTAAATCAGTTCACTAGATCTTTGGGCCTGAACCGTAGCCAGTGGTACCGGCAGCTCACCTTGTGGGACTGGGGAGATGTTCTGATCCCTTTTATTACTTTCTTCAGAGAAATTTATTCACAAAGACAGGGTGGGAATTCGCGCACATTTCACATTCTCTTCCCTGGTTGCCAGTGTATTGTAACATCCGGGAAGGAACCACATGATCGTATATCTTGCTGAACAGTGTTAAAAAGTCATGTTCAGTTAAAGTGATTTGCTTCCCATGAAAGACAAACTGATACATAGTCACAGAAGAGGAATTTAGGCGTCACAAATGGGCATCTCCAGAATAGATCTGTAAGTGAATACCAAAGGGTAACGTCTAACCCAGACCCTGATGAATCTGCCAGGGTCACAAATGACAAATTGGAAAACTCTTCAAGAGGCAGTAGACAAAAAAATTTCTCTACATCGATTCCAGTGATAGTGTAAACCTCTTTTTTCTATTTTAGAATTGTCACATATATACTCTTTACAAACATGTTTATTGCTGGTGGAAAAACAACATACATGCCAAGCATAATATATAGTATGTGGCAGATGCTCAAATGTTAATTAGATCAATGGTAAATATGAGGTTAGAATAAAGTTGAATCAAAAAGGAAAAATGATTTAATTTAAAATTTTAGGCATGAAGCTAAAATACACACAAAATATAGCCCCTATTATAATAGCAAAACACATTCAAAAAGATCTTGGAGAAGTCTTAAGATTCATGTTTCACTTTTTAGAAATCTTATGTAACAGGTAAATGAATTAAAGAACAGGAACCTCACATATCTGGACTGTCAACCAAGAGACAAAATTTCTAGAGAAGAAACTGTAATGTTGCATGAATAAAATAAAAAAATGAATACTTGAAGAATATATGTACTGATCCTCACATTAACTAAAAATAAGAGAACTTTTAGTTATTTAAGATGATCTTAAACAAAAGACTGCCTGTTCATTCTGCTTTAGAATTGTGGAATAAATATTTATGAAGTGTCCATTATGTGTTAACAGTATTCCAGGTGATGAAAATATAGTGGAAAGTGAGACAGGTAAGGTCTCTGCTCTCAGGGAATTTACTTATATTCTAGAGTAAATGATAGCTCAAGGAAAGATAATCAAGTAAGTAAGACAATCCATATAGTGAAAAGTGCCACAAAGATTGGCAAAATCATTCTGCACAGAGCCAGATAGTATTTTAAGCTTTACAGGCCAACAGGCAAAATACAAGATATTTTGTAGGCACTTATATGATGACAAAGAAAACAAATGTCCACAAAATTTCTGACAAAATTCAAAATGTAACAGTAACGCAACATAAAACACATAAAGATATCTGAACACAGAGATGTAGGTAACACTGCAAATGTCTACTAAGAGGGGACTGGTTAAAAAAATTCTACTAGTTGTTTAAAAAATTTTGATAGAACAATACATCCTGATACAGAAAAATATTCAAAGGTACATTGCTAAGTGAAATGGATAAGTGGAAGAAAAGTATAACTATCTCATTTGGGGTGAAGGGAATGGTACATACATTTTATGTGCAATGAAATTTCTGCAAGAATATATGAGTGAATTGACAATTGTAAATTCTGAAAAATAGAGGTTTTATATTCTATCCTTTCTCTGGAGTTTGATTTTTTAAAAATTATGTTCCTTTATAATTAAAAAATAGTAAAAATAACAGACCTTCAATGCAGAAAGATTTAAGAGTTTACAATATTAAATAAATCAAATACAGGTGCATGCTGTTTAATGAAAAGGGTAATAAGTTCTGTATGAAGACTTAGAAAAAAAATTCGGTTTCAAATTCCTTTTAGCCACATTCCAAATTCTTTTAGGCCTCATCTTGTATTGAGCCAAAAATTTCAAAAAACTTTTCAACAAGTTATAGAATAGCACATATACTCTGATTCTGTATGAATATAAAAACATACATATTCAAGAAAATGACTAAAAGGATACAAGCCAGCTAAAACTGGCTACTTTCTTAAGTCGAAAGAAAAATTTTGCTTCTTACTTCGTTCAATTCTGTATCATATGACTTTTAAAAAATAACAATACATACAAACATGAGCAGTAGGATATTACAGTCTTCAAAATACTTACAGTAAAAACCAACAGCTGTAGGCAGCAAAAAAAAAGCAAAATCATAAAAAAGTCAGCAATCAAAAACAAACTATTAAATAGTTCTGTAGTTTTGTCCTCGTTTTCATTTTGATCTAGGATCTTTAAACATGCAGCATAAATACAGCTAAACTCAAGATTGATAAACATTAATCAAACTTGGCTGATGTCACTTCACACATGTATTATAATATATATGTGTGATGCATACAACTCATTTACATTTCGGTGCTATCGTATATAACGTAAGAAGCTAAATTTGGAACTAACTGGTAATGAATATCCCTTTTCAATATAAATATAAATAATGCCACCGCTATGTAGAAGGCCTTTCACAAAGTTACATATTTGGGTTTTAAAAACATTAACTGAAAAGTTAAATACCTATTATATACATGTTCATTTATATTATTGGTATGAGCACATGTTGTAGATTGGGCTATATTAGACTTTTTCTAAATAGATTTTTGAATGGCATCTTCAGTTTTTTAAACTTACTCTCAAGGAGAGAATTATGTAATCAATCTGAAATCAAGCTGAACAGCAAGTACCTTTTCAGAGGTCTGAATTTCAGCACTGTGAGACTTAACAGTTCTAAATTTTAATAATTTAAACCTCTTCCCTTTGTTTCCCCAGCTAAATCTCTGATTCACTTCTCTTTCCTCTCCCTGCAATCCTATCCCTTATTCCCTCAGCCTACTTCCTACATATGCTTACGGCAAAGATACAGCCATCAAAAATCATAAGGCCCCAATACTTGTCATGAAAGTATGCATATTTAATTTGTGCTTTGATAATGTGAAAACATTTTATTTTTGAATCTTCTATGTAGTATAAAAAGTACCACAGTAGAACACACACACACAGAAATAAATCCCTATTCTGCCATAAAGCAAACAATATAAGGGAGACCATGAAAATGTGTTGGAAACTTCTGAAAAAGGAGGGACTCACTCAGTAGAAAACAGAGGTGGGCTTCCCAGATGAGATAACGTTTGAGTTCAGCATTGACAAGTAAGAAAAAGTTCACTGGACATGCAGGGAGAGAACCGCAGGCGGCAAACAACACGGGCAAAGAAAGACAGTCTTGAAGGTACGTTCCATATTCAGGAAAGAGGAATGAAGTCACAGGGGAGTTGGCAGTACAGGGAGCTAGAAAGGAGGCTCATCCCAGCAACGCTCCTTCCACTTTGGTGGGGAATTTCTTGCACGTATCAAAAACCAAATCCAGTCTGTAGTTTTCCTACCTCTGTGATACCTTAGTGCTTGCTTTTTTATTTTTATTTTTTACCATTTCAGATAAATAGTTAATTAACTTTTTTATATCTTGGTAACAAGCCTTATATTAACTTCTGAACAAATAACTAGAGCGGTTTTTATCCCATGACTGAACTCTCGCTAATACAGAAATCACTACAAATTTCTACTAAAGTAATGACTCATTAAAATCTTTGTTCTAGAAAGAACATTAGTAGCCATGTGGAAAGTGGGATGTGTCAAGAAAGATTATTTGGTTTAGTAATCTTTCTAGTGGTTAAGAGGCAACTAAAATAAAAGGAAGAAACAAAGTGCAGAATGACCTTCACTAAATTGTAGTTTTATAATATGTTATTTCCTGGGGTTTTTAATTTACTTTATATAACATAAACTTTACTACTATACTTGTAATTCCTTCTCATACTGAGATTAATGTAATTGAGTTTTCTCTTTTTACACCAGCTGCTAGAGTCAAAACTGAAGCTGCATCAGAACTATGCTGATTTTTTGTAGAAGCCTTTTTTCCTACTTTTCCTTGGACCCCATTATATATTTCAGTCTTTAAGTGTCTTTTACTGAAAACCATCTCAAATTCTCTCAAGTGATGGATATATAATTGATTCTTCAAAGTCAAAGGTCTTCTTCCTTGAAACGAAATTTTTAGATTATATAATTGATAATTTATGCCTCTTGGCACGAACAGACACAAAAAACTAACTTGACATTCCACACTGTGAGTCTAAGCAACAATGGAAATGTGCTGTGACACTATGGTAACAGTGCATGACAAATCCATGACTTTAGCTTCGGGTGTTGGAGGGAAAATCAGTGTTTTTAGAAAATTACTAACACATTTTTATATATTATAAAGGGAAATAAATGAGGTCACGTAGATTAAAATAATCTGCCTTATTCTTTTTCACACCCTGGGCAACATATTTCTTGGCTGACAAGAAATGTCTCTGCTGTCATTCCACTGTTCGGATTAGGATTAGGATTACAAAGATACCTTTTTCATTTTAGAGAAAGTACCATTTGAGTTTAGAGAAAAAGACATTATCTTCCCTTTAGCTTTTTGTATCAAGCCATAATCTACAGGTGAGAGAAGAGGCTGCAAGCAAACCTAATATTCACTGCACAAGGCTCAACCATCTACTCGATCATCTGGTACCAACATGGCTACACAAAATCGCGTAAGAGCATTACCTGAAGGATTGGAAAAATCCAGCATGCTGGTAGTGGGCTGCAGGAGATCAGGGCTGCTGGAGGAAAGCGTCCCAGGAATCGGCATGATGGCCAGACTGTGCCTGCAGTGCCTTGTTCCCACAATGCTGTCATCTTGTGACTGGCTTAGGCCTCCATCACTTCAAAAGAATGTCACATATCACTTTAAAGTATTTGAGCATACTTAAATAGTAAGCACTTCTATTCTCCATGCACTAAGGAATAACAGAACCAATTCCAAGTGGTGATTTAAACAATTAAAATATTACAGAAATTTTTAAAAACAGGACAACTATAATAATGCAAATGGCAATACAATGTTAATTACACTCAAGTAAAATTTAACTTATACATCTAAGTGATTCTACTTCATCATAATGAAATAGTTATATTTAGTTTCTACTGGTTTTGTAGAGAAAGTGAACGTGAGTGTTTAGGGAGTCCTTGAAATTTGCCAGCCTCAGTGAACACTAACATACGCATCCCATAATGCACAGCCACGCCATAGCCAAGTGTTTTTATATTTCTCTCTCTCCCCCTTTCTCCAGAAAACCTTGGCAACTCTCTAGGCAAAGGATGGAGTTGGGTCTAAATTCAAACAAAAAAGTATGGTAAGTTGTAGATAACAACAGGGCCAAGTTTAAGCAACAAAGTAAGGAGGTCTTTAAACACAGAAGGATAAGGAGGACCAGAACAAAAACAGAATTAAAAAAAAATTATACTCTCTAAAGTTTATTCTAGGGGTACATTATTTCTTGTATGATCTCTCAAGTCTAATTATTTAAGCAAACAAAATATTCTTTCTTTAAAATATCTTAGAAGTGTCACATAGGCAACTCTAAATCCACCTAAGAGAAAAAACAGAAACAAAGATACACAACTCTGTCACTTCAGTTTTAGGTGCCCTAAAATATTAGCTTAATTTTAAAGTAAAACAGTCCTTTCTTTTTTTAAAGAAAGGATAACAATGAAAAAAAGATTTCCATAGCATCAATAATCAATACTACTTTTCTCTAAGGATTGAACTTGTATTAAAACCAATGCTTTCTGTTAATATTAATTCCCATCTATATTTTATTCAATGCAGCATTCTGACCAGTACTTGCTATACACAGAAACAAACAGAAGTATCACAGAATACTTACCTATTATCATGGAAAGGATTAAGGTACAGTCTTATAAATGAATGATATGGAATACATTTAGAATACATTATAATAAAATATAGGATTTAGGATGATTAAAAACTATGCAAGATGAAGAGTAATGGGACTATAAAATAAATAAAGGACTATTAATAGCCAGACAAGGAAGACAGGGTCAGGACATGAGAGAAAGAGCTGAAGAATCAGGGAAAAGCACGAAGACATGGAAGAAAGCAAAGATTCGTGTTTCAAGAGCAAGCTTTCATGTCACGCAGACTTGGATTATTAGCTGTTTGACCTCAGGGCAAATTTCTTTCTCTTTCTGGACCTTGGTTTTCTCATCTATAAATGTGAATAATACTATTATATTCCAGGACTACTTTAAGGATTAAATTAGGTAATGTAGGTGAATGTTTTGGCACAGAGGAAAATACGGTCACTATTTTTAAGAAGAGACTTAAGTACTTTTAACAAAATTAAAATGAGAATAGTACAAACCCAGAAAGAAGAAATATTTTATTTTAGTTAGTTTACACTGAAAACCAGAGGGGAGCAGGGTGGGCACAAGCAAAGGCACTACAGACACAGGAAATGCTTTCCTGGGGAGGGAAGGCAGTCTAATGTGACAGACAAGGCAAAAGAAATATCACATTTGTTAAATAAACTAGCATTTAACCTAATTTGGCTCCTTTTAATTAGGTTTGTATTCCTACAGATCTGACTTAAATTTTTTTTTTTGTTTTTTTTTGGGACAGAGTCTCACTGTGTTGCCCGGGCTAGAGTACCATGGCGTCATCTTAGCCCACAGCAACCTCAAACTCCTGGGCTCAAGCAATCCTTCTGCCTCAAGCCTCCCGAGTAGCTGGGACTACAGGCATGCGCCACCATGTCCGGCTAATTATTTTTTTATATGTATTTTTAGTTGGCCGATTAATTTCTTTCTATTTTTAGTAGAGACAGGGTCTCACTCTTGCTCAGGCTGGTTTTGAACTCCTGAGCTCAAACAATCCTCCAGCCTCGGCCTCCCAGAGTGCTAGGATTACAGGCGTGAGCCACCCCGCCCCGCCACTTAAATGTTTTAAGGTTAGGTAAGAGGGAAAAAGAGGGAGAAGGCCTTTCAAAGATATTTAAATTACGCAGAAAACAAAGTGTTCTTTTTTTTTTTTGAAAAAGCAACTGTTTTTAATTCTGTTTAAAAAGAAACTTGCCAATTTTTGGATAGAGAGGGTCAGGTAACAATCCAAGAAATCAAACTGTTAAAGAGGTTAGCCAGTCCTACTAATCGAGTAGAAGCAACTTTAACAATGTTAGAAAGTTGTAATTTTCTATTAAAGGGAATTTACCGCATCAGGAAAAGCAAGTTGGAATTCACTACAGAGACTAAGAGAAGTGTATGAAATACCAAAAGTCCTAATGTATCTCTTACTGATGCTATTTAACACCACTTCTGCTTTTTAGTTATCAACAGATATAACACTACACAGCTATAATCATGTAAAGCTGGTTACAAATTCATGGTAATTACAGTGTGAGGTATATAAATGAAAACTACACTCCTATGTACAATCCATGCTATGGTAGAACGAAACAGTATTTAACTGGCAAAATATCCATGCTGAAAGTTGAATCCAAAAAACCCCATTTGGCAAATAATTATGTCATTTCTTACCAAAACAGTCTCCTGAGGAGGTGATGCAATAACAGAAACAAGATAGTTTTGAAAAATTCCTCAATAATTCCCAAACCCTGAATTTACTCAGAATAAAAGTACTTAGTTTCATATGAAACTAAAAAGGCCAAATGAATATCAATAAGCAAATGAAAAGTAATCTCAATATCAAAAGCAAACAGTATATTGACAAGAAACGGAGAGGAAAAAAGTAATTCCTACTAAGCAAGCAAGGTAGTCTACTTCTGGGAATGTATTAATGTTATACAATAATATAAAGATCTTACTTAGGCAATTGTGATTTAAAAAATAAATGAGGAAAAGGTGAGTGATTAGGAAATAGGAAATCAGATTTCCTGACACGTGAAATATTCTCAGGTCAATAAAAACCACACTGCTGTCTTAATTTACAGATGTTATTCGAATCAATAACTTTTTTTCATTTTAATTTTCAGGAACATTCTTTTGTTTTAAAATTTTGTCATGGTTTGGGATTTTGGAATTATCTATTCTTATCTCAAGTATTTGTTCCTTCCTTATATTCTTTCTTTGCTCCTCTCACAGATGAAAATATTCTTTCTTACAGTATTTCTATGATAACTCATCCTTTAAACAGATTTGAGTGCTGCTAAAGGCACAGACCAAGTTTCCATTCTGGGTGCCTTTTCCACAGAGCTCTGGCTCATAGGAGATGCTCAGAGATCGTACAACTGAACTCATTAAAATTTTCTTTTCAATTAAAAAATAACAAATATTCAAAGTAGAAAACTTGTGAAATACAAAAGGAAGAAAAGGAAAAATTACCTATAAAACTATGCCTTACAAAAACTGCAATCACTGTTTTGATATCTTTTAGTCATTTTGTGATGTAGAGTGCAATTTATTTAACCAATTGCTTGTAGTTGGACATTTAGGATGTTTCCAATTTTGTCTGATTATAGACAACACAACTAAGAGCATCTATACATAAATCTTCATCTAATTATTATTAGAAATGTAATTTTTGAATCAAAGGATATGGCCATTTTTAAAGCTCTTAATAAAAGCTTCAAAATGCTTTATAAAAAGATTCCATAATTTTATATTACCACAACAGTCTAAGCTTATTATCTTTTATTATCAGTTCTAGTCCTGACTTATTCTGCCAATCTTTGATGAAACAAATGGCATCCTGTATTAAACTGTATATCCTGGATCAGTATTGATAAAGGATATCTGATTCATGTTCCTTATTTTTCTATTGAAATTTCAGTGATTTTTTTTCCTAATTGATTTTTAAGTGCTCTTTTTAGATGAAGGCACACATACTTTTGTGTAACAAAAGGAATTGTCTGAATTCATTCAAATGATTAAGTGCCAAGAAATATTACATTCTAAAAATGCAAAGTGGCCAGTCTGATAGGTAAAATGACAAATCAGCTTTCCTCACAAAACAGGCTCCAGAAACCTTTATGACTTCTAAAATAATCTATAATCTATTTTTTTGGTACTTATGTGGCTGAAATGATTAGCATTTTACTTCATTTAAATATGTTTAGAAGAGACAGTCAGATTAATATGAACAACTGTTAAAGTACAGCATTTTTTTGTTTTTGTTTTTGAGACACAGTCTCACTCTGTTGTCCTAGCTAGAGTGAGTGCCGTGGCGTCAGACTAGCTCGCAGCAACCTCAGACTCCTGGGCTCAAGCGATCCTCCTGCCTCAGCCTCCCGAGTAGCTGGGACTACAAGCATGCGCCACCATCCCCAGCTAATTTTTTCTATATATTTTTAGTTGTCCAGATAATTTCTTTCTACTTTTTTTAGTAGAGACGGGGTCTCACTCTTGCTCAGGCTGGTCTCAAACTCCTGAGATCAAACAATCCGCCTGTCTCCGCCTCCCGGAGTACTAGGATTATAGGCGTGAGCCACTGCCCCCAGCCAAAGTACAGCATTTTATTCATGTTTATATTCATAGCCAACAGCTTTTCTGTTGGCACAAAGGAAGAGATTCAATAAATGCTTGTTGACTTATAAATGAAAAAAATCCCTTTTGAGTTTAAGTAAAACTATTTTTACTAGATTTTTTGTGTGTGGGAGGGATGCTGGGGGTACCAACATACAGTCATAATACTTGAAAATACTCAACTGACTATTCCTGGCGACCTTAATTTCTACGCCTCCTGCTATAACCAAAGATAGAATCCAAGTACAGTGACTGATTCTCACTCCCCAAAAGATAATGTGGAAATGAAATACTGACTTAGTTGCCTGGAACTTGAGTGTTGCTGGTTGCAATGTGACATTAACAACATGAAGTGAGTTGCAATTACAACGTTCTCTGGTTTTAGATGACACGTGTCATACCTGTGCCACTGTCAAAATGAGAACCAGTTAAAGGAGACACATGTACTCCAGACCCAACCCTTTGGAGTTTCTGAAGTGGAACTCAGGGCATTCCCTCCTAAAGAATTCTCCTTGTGAACTCTTTTCTGCCTTCTGGTCCCTCAGTTTCCTCCCTTTGCCACAGTTCTGGTCATCCTAGGCTGTCCCCACCTGTTCAGTGTGGGCGTGCCCCTCTAACATTCTCACTCAATTCTCATGTGTGAGAACAAGCCTTTTCGTACAGTGTTTGCTACAGTATGTTCAAAATTTAAGAACTCTGAGATTTTAAAGTTATGATTTTTACAAACCACTCACCTCAAGGAAAGCAGTCACCTCAAAAAGGAATGAGCAACGAACTTTCCATGAATGACTGAGATTAAGAACAAAGCTCAGGATGTTTCAATCCTCTATGAGCCTCAAATTAAAAGAAGAGCAAATGTGTTTCCCTGACTGGAAATAAAAACTCAGGAAGAAGAGCATTTTCTGATCAGGAAATCTCTGATATTTTTAACTAATGAAAAATTATTTTAACACAGCTATCTTTAAAGATGAGAACTGACACTGAATTCTAAGTTGCCTCCTAAATGGTGTCCCTGCTTTCACTGCTACACTGTGCTGTACCCAGAAGCCCAAACCACTAACGCAGCCATCAGAGACGTCTTCCAGAAAGAACAAACCCTATCAAATCGCATGGCTTCTCATGGCCCCTATCATGACGAAGTCTGTATCTTCATAACCTACCACCTCCTCTCTCGCTTCATCTCTAGGTACAAACACACAAACACACGGTCTATTCGAACCTAACACGTTTGCTCCTCTCTCTGTACGTACCAGGTGTCATCCTGTAATGTAAGAACTTTGCAGCTTGCCTGTTTTCCCTTTTATTTACTCCTGGAGGACAAGAAATTCCCTATTCATCTTTCTGTCTCTTGACTTTGTGCTTAGCAAATAAGGGCTCCTGATATGAATTCCTCAGAGGTAGGGACATCTCTTTTCATCTCTCTATCACCTGGCACAATGCCAGGGACTTATCAGGACCCAAATAAGTATTTTCTTCAAATGTGTTTTAATATATTTTATTTCTTTCACTGATTGTCTTTTTTTTTGGAGAGCATCTCACGCTCTGTCAGCTGGGCTAGACTCCAGTGGCATCATCATGGCTCACTGCAACCTCAAACTCCTGGGCTCAAGGCAACCTCCTGCGTAGCTAGGACTACAGGTGTGCACCACCATGCCCAGCTAATTTTTCCATTTTTTTATAAAGACATGGTCTCTCTCTTGCTCAGGCTGGTCTGGAACTCCTGGCCTCAAACAATATTCCTGCCTCAGGCCTCCCAAAGTGCTAGGATTAGAGGCCATGAGCCACCATGCCTGCCTCATTGTTTTAACTTACTCAATAAATACTGAGTACCTATTATGCGCTAAGTATTGTACTGTACTTGATTAACACTTTTCTAACTGTTTCAGGAAGCTGATAATGTAATGTATACACAGATATAATATATATTAGAGTCACCCCCAATCGTGCTGCTTAAGTGGATGATTCCACCAGTATTTTATAGACCTCAATTTACTCTTAAAATCTTCAAGTATTACTCAGTTTTGCTGATATCCTATTTTAGAAATGGAATATAGATTTGATTAAAAAGTTCAGCTTTAGAATTTAGGAGGAAATAAATAGTGCCACAAGGAAAAAGATGATTTTAAAAAACCAAAAAACTGGTAACAGTGAATGGATCCCCAAGATTTAAGACGTGTCCAAATTTGTAGATCAGGGGATTGAAATTGGACTGAAAATAGATAAAAAGAGATTCCATAAAATAAAACCGACAGTCTTTTCCAAAATTCAAAATAATGCTAACGGAAGATGACATAATCTAACAGTGGCAATTTCATGAAATTGATGGGGAGATATTCAGAATTTATTCTTTTTTATTTATGTATTGCTCGAAAACATTATAATGTATCAGGTTGCATAAAAAAGCAAGTAACCCAAACTTCCCTCCCCGACAATAAAAACTTTACAGTCAATATGAAAATTCCTACATGACTGAGACTGGCATTACCTACCTAAACAGTTTTGGAGGCAAGATACTAAATCGTGTTTTATCCAAAATTTTCCTGATTTTGTTTCTTCCACCTGAAACAGTATTTGCTTTAACTTTCTTATTTCCTTTCTCCTGTGATGTCTGTTCAATATCTCCTGGTACATCCTGGATAGAATGGCGATTACTTTTTTTTTCAGCAATTTTGGGAATATGAGGAACACCAGATTTCTCTTGTTCAGTCCTACCAAGTAACTCTTTGAATACTGTGGAAACAAACAAACGAACATGTCATTTCTTCTCTTTAGAAAGTTTTTATACCAACAACAAATTTTAAGGATAAACAGTCACTTTCTATTATTCAGACTTCTACAATCCAATTAAACATTATCAAATTTAAACCCATCCTTTATCAGCTATATCTACTTCTTTCTTCAATTTTTAATACTTGACTATACTGATGTTGCACCCAAAAGTGATAAAAGGAAGTTACTGAGGGAAGTGGAAAGGAAGTGGGCGGACCTCAGGCATGTCTGAAAAATCCTGAGGCTCCTATTTAAGTAACAGTAATATAAAACTGGTAACCAACTATTTTATAGAAACAGATATTTAGATTCTATTATTTATGTTATTCCTTATCATAATACATTTGACCCTTGATCAACACAAGTTTGAACTGCGCGTGTCCATTTATTAATATATGTGATTTTTTTTCAACCAAATGCAGATCGAAATACCGTTTATTTCTGAGATGCAAAATGTGACCGTTGTGAAGGGCCAAATGCAGAGTCGACTTGAGTGTGCAAGGATTTTGGTATATGCGGGGGGAGGAGGGTCCCAAGGGATGGCTGCACGTGTCACTTCAGATGAGACATAATTATTATAGTAGGACTCAATTTTGTAAAATGGTGATTAAAAAAAATGAAAAAAACTTTGCCAGATTTTCTTTTTAAAACTAGAAATAGTACTAAATTTGTAATATAATTTCCTCAATGTCACATTATGAGGCTTATGTCATTCAGTAAAGCAGCTAATAACATTCACTGTAGTGGTTTGAAATAAACAACCAATCACATCTTGGGTATCTTTCTACCAACTCTAAGTCTGGTGAACTACTTCGTCCTTGGTGAGGATGCAGGCGTATTTGGGGAACTGCCTATGTAGCACTCTCTTTGCCTAGACCTGATTTTCACCGTGAGAGGGGCTACATCTTCTCGGGATCAGGCAAAGATAAATCCATATAAGCTTATAAATCTAGAAACCATTAGTATCATTTTCCAGTAAGTATGTCATGAAAAGAAGTTTTTGAGGGCTACTGTTGCTTTATACGTGTGTTCTTAAATAAGACAGATCAACCGCTAGAGGAAAAAAAAAAAAAAAACTAAAAAGATATATGCTAAAGTAGGAAATAACTTTCCTGAAGAGTCATGGTGCTTAGGGAAGTCGGAATTAAAGAGAAACGGTAGCTGCGTATTCTTGAGAAGAGACTTAAAGGTCTTCAGGCACATGAGCTGTAGAACCAAACAGCTTATCATTAGGTGTATCCTTGAGCAGTGTACTCTGTAACCTTTATAAAAGAAAAGCTGTAAATTATATAAATGTGTCCACTGAAACCCCAATCACAGAAAATGGTGATCTTTTCTGTTGTTTTAGGGATAAAAGAAAGCAAGAATTCCCACAACACCAAAGGACTTACACGTAAGACTGAAATGGATAAAGCCTTAAGAATTGATGAATTATAACATGAACAGTTTGGTATTCAGCTTTAAAATCTGGACTATTTTGAGTTTTGACAGAAGAATGATACCACATTACCAAAACAGAGTTGCAGGCTTATGAAAAGCACATTTTTGTGTTCAAAATAATGGAGATTTTTAGGAGTCACCTTTCAAAGATATTCTGGTTGACTAAAATACAGTAAAATTTATATTTTTAAAATATCGCATTAAGCGACACAGTAAAGGTAAAAACATTTAAGTTAAAATCCAGATATTCATCCATTCAAAAAATATTTACTGACCTATGAATATAGGTAGGCACTATAGTAGATGTTTGCATATTCCTTCTGTTGTGGAACTTACACTCAGTCTAAGATACGTGGTACAGAGAGAACATAACCAGAGGAACTACTTAAGACAGAAGGAATGGCACAATCTTCCTTAAGCAAATTACTTTGTAAGAAGAGATCAGAAAGATGAGTGCATTTAACTAGGCAAAAAAAAGGAAGGAAGAAAGATTCTACGTAGGAACCTCAACTTTGAAGTCCCTATGGTAGAAGGAAAGCTCAAGAAAATGAAAATAACTAGAGAACAAGGTAGAGAAAAGGCCAGATAACACTATGCTAAAGTATTTGTTAAGAGCAATAGAAAATCTCTGAAGGGGAAGCAGATTTCTCGAGCTGTAGGGTGTATGCTAGGTAACTCAAAGTTTAAAAAATTGTTTATATTTCTTCACCGGACTTCAGTACAAGTAAAAATTTGTGGATTGTGTTAAATTGTGTTAAATTAAAAATAAATTAGTTAAGGACAAAAATGAAAGAATAGTGAGCAAATGTAACTACAATGATATTGAACAGAAATATCAGATACTGTATAGGAATCAGAAGTGAAAGCACCCAAGAATCTACCAAAGTTTAATAAATTTGACTACATAAAAATTAAAAATACCACTCTGTCTATATATGTGTCTATGCATGCACAGGCACACATGAAACAAAAGTCAAAACACAAACAACATGGGAAAAATATTTGCAACCCTTATGATAAAAAGATACTGCCTTTCATTTGTAAGGTACTGTGAGTAACTCAACAAAAAAATGGACAGACAAAATTAAAATACTTTATAGAAAAGAAATTTTAAAACACACAAAAAGGTACTCAACCTCACCTATTATTAAAGAATTTGTATCAATAATAAAAAGTTAATTATACCCACTGCAGAGGCATTCTTATACACTGATGAATGAAGTGTAGATTGGGATAAACTTTCAGAAAGTAAAACCCTGCAGTTTCTGTCAAAAGTAATTCCACTTTGAGAAATTTATCATATAGGTAGATCTGAATGTGCATAAAAGATAAGTGCAAAGGATTTTTATTACATCAATGACATTAGCTCAATGGATTATGGTACTAAATACAATGGAATTCTACACAATTATATAACATGGAGATCAATGTACTGATGTGAAAAAGTACAGAATAATATACACAGTAAGGTCCCATTGTGTATCTTTTTTTAGTGTTTTAATTTTTAAAATATATGCATTACATTAAAAATTAAAATAATAGCTGGGTGGTGCACACCTGTTGTCCCAGCTACTTGAGAGGCTGAGTTTTCACATTGCTCTGAGCAGAGTTCTAGAAATGTTCTTCTTCTCTTCCTTAAATTAACCATTTTCTCCAGAAGCTATGAGATTACTTATCATTAGGTGTAGCTTTGAGCAGTGTACTCTGTACACTGCACGGTCCCCACTGTACCCCCTCAATGATCTGGTTCTCCTTATGCTGGCTGTCAGTTTTAAGTAATAGAAAATGACCAAGTAAGGTTTTCTGTATTATCATCTAAACAAATGCTTTCTGATCACAGATTTCCTTTTCGTAGGTGTTTCTGACTATGAGTTCCATGGAAGATGACCTAACTGCTCAACTCTACTTCATGGTGCTGCCGGAGTTACTAGGGCTTCATTGTGGGCAACACTTCCAGACTAAAATGCTCCATTTCTATGAATGTTTCAGAAATATTCCTTTGAGAGACTCCATGGTGTTCTGCTGGGCTGACTGCATCCTAGTTGGGTAAGGAGTGCTGACTGCTATGTTCCCCCTTGTGCAGCACTACTGAAGTCCCCTCCCTGCCACGTCCAATCTGGGGTTCTGTTTGAAAACTGTTTTCTCACCACTCTAAGGATTCCGAGGGTGTGGCTTCCCTGCGTTTTGCACCCTCAGACTTCATTTATTTTTTGTCTCCCAGGGTACATGCTGTTAACCACTATATTACACAATCTCTGTATTTTCATATATAAGAATATTTGATATCAGTTAGTAATCATTATGTGACAGGTACGAAAGGTATAAAAGTATTAGATCCTTAAAGGAACCCTATGAAATATAGCTGGAGAAACTGAAGCTTGGAGAAATTAGAGAAAACTATACTTTTGTAGTTTTCAAAATTGGAATCCCTTCAGTTTAACCTAAAGTTGGCATTTGTAGATACTAGTCCAAATTCCAGGAAACCCCCAAACTGTGAATGTCTACTTATTCTATGCTAAATACAATATTAGGAATTTTCCAATAGACAGTTATAAAAATGATGTAATCAAAGGGACTCAAAAAGAGGAAAAATACCAAGTGTTTCATTTTTCATTATGACTAAGCACAGTATAAGGAGCTCAAGTTAAAAAAAAAAAATAAAACTCACACTTCCTTTCCACAGGTTCAGCTTTTAAAGTCAACTCTTACTTCTCGAACTGTAACTTAAACAACCTAGAGGAATTGTTTTCCTCCCTACTTCATAAGGACTCTTAAATTTCTTCGACATTCCAACTGCTGTACTGCTTGACTGTTGCTCGTCTCAGAATTTCAGCAAAAATCCTACGGTGTCTAATGAAACCAAATGAAAGTAAATCTTTCCTAAAAGTTCAAAAAACCCAACAGCAGATTTAGTTAAAAGTACAAGTATAGTCCTTGCTTTATTCCAATATAAACACGATATAATCACAATATAGGTACTGTAATCAACATTTCTATATAGAAAGGTAGTGTGTACTGCTGTTAGAAATCCTTAATTTCTTAAGTCAATGCTTTACTCAATTTACTTCTATGAAACAGCTAACCTGGCGTTCACAGTACTTCAGAAAGCCAGCTGAAGGACCAGAAGTAGACGGACTTGTATATTAGCAGGGGGATAAAAGCCTGATTATGATTTCTAAGTTTTACTCAGGTCATTCTAAGTTTCATTCAGTATCCCTCCAGCAGAGTACAGTACATAATAGATGTTCAATAAACATTTCAAAAATGACTGAATGTAGCTGTATTCCTATTTTAAAACTTTTTAAGAAATCAAAATAATAATTAAAAACAAATACGACATGAAAAGCCTAGAATGCATGACAGTTCAACACCAAAGATAATAAAAATAACAGATTAGACAAAAACATGTTTATATTTTACTATTAATAGCTTTCCTTTCATTATAATGACTTTTTTCTATTCTTAAAAAAAAAGCTCAGGCAGTTTTTATAACAAAACTCACCAAAAATGTTGGTCTTTACAGTAAGTGCAAGATGAGTATTATTCCTCAAAATTTCAAGGGCCTTCACAAAGGTAATATTCTCAAAGTTTTGTCCATTTACTTCCATTATCTTCAGAGAAAAGTATTTGAAAAACACAAATTAAGACAGAACAGTATTAGTTACTTCAACAACCTTCAAAATTTAATAGTGAAAAAATAAAATGGAACCTAAATAAAATGTATGTATGTATGTGAACAATGGTTATCTCTATGAGAAGCTGGAATACCATTTTTTCCTCTATGTTATTGTATTTCCCAAATTCTCTACTATACACATTTTTTTTTAAAAGTTCACTCCCTCTGGGATTATAGTAAAGGAATTAAACACACAGGATCGTTTATATATGAAGGAAAAATTTTATTTATGTTAAATGAGCTAACAAAAATTATTGCTTGTGTATACATATACAAGTTCCATCAAATATTCTAAATGTAAATTTACTGCGATTCAAAGAGAGGTGATTCATTTAAAAGGGGCACTCTAAATACATTTAGTATTGTTTTCTGCCACTGATTGCGTCAGACAGCCTAGCGAGGAGGGCACCTAAGACGGTTTCCACGTAAACACTACTGATCCTCCACAGCAGGACTTTCCCAATTTGGCTGTACCTCAGAATCACAGAATAGCTTATTTTAAAAAATACTGATTCCAAGGAAAAAGAATAAAGAGATAAACATAATGAACAAAAAATAAGCAGTACGGAGGACAGATCGAAGGGATCGACATAAAGATGCCAAAAAAATAAGAGAGTGAAAAACAAAGTATTAGAAAAATAAAAAAAAATTCTACAGGTGTAAAATTCCCAGAATTGAAAAAAAAGACTTGCATCTACCTACTAAACCGGCTCATCTAGTACCATCCAAAGATAATAAAAAAAGATTTATATAACATATCCCATGAAGTTTTTGGATACCATGGCAGAGAATAAACAATCTATAAACATCACCAAAGGAACCTACAAAAGAAAAATAAAAGTTTGTTTGGACTTCTCTTGAGTAACACTAAGATGACATAATTTTCTTTGACTTCAACGTTCTGAGAGAAAAACTGTCAGAAAAAAATTTTACGTCCCACAGAACAAATGTTATCTTCGGACATACGCAAGGGCATATAAAACTGTAGCACCCACTTGTCCTTTTTGAAGAGGAACTAAGGACAACCGTGAAAGGACTCGCAATCATGGGGACAGGTGGCATAGATAAAAGGGAGGCGATCGATTAAATCAGTAAAGTAGTGTAAGTGTTCAAGCGATTGCTTATAAGCTTATGAAACTTAATGGAAATGTCAAAAGTATTCTCAAAACAGAAGAAACAATGTTAAAAAATGATAACCTAGATCCGAAATCTCAGATCATTTCAACAATAATTAGGAAGATTGAGGGAAGAAGAATGATAAATTTCATTCCCAGGAATGAAATCATTAGATTTCACTACTTTTTTTTTCCTGTGAAGAATGAGATTCTTTAACGTGTTTACATTAAAATATGTGGACAACATAACGACTTCAGGATCCTAGCTATCGGACATTCCTAATGAGCAATCTGGGGTAAGGCCCAGAAATCTCTATTTTTAAAAAGCTCCCTCAGGGAAAGAAAGGGTTGTTACTACTTTATATCAGAGTTTCCTAACCCCTTGCATTACTGACATTTTGGGCCAGATAAGCCTTCTGTCAGGGAGCCTGTCCCGGACGTCACAGGCTGTCTAGCAGCATCCTTGGCCTCTATCCATGATGTGCCAACAGTTATCCCTCAGTCATGATAATCAAAGTATCTCCAGATATGGCTAAATGTCCCCTTTAGGGGGGCAAAAATCATCCACTGGTTGAGAATCACTCTTCTGAAGTATAGAACTTTTATAATGTGAATTGCTCTTACAATTAAAAAAAAAAAAAAGATAGTATGACTCAGTTAAAAGTAAAATAAAGCCACATTCTAAATGAATGAATGAACAAATTTTTAAATGGGAAAAAGTCAGTTTCCCAAGTGATTCTGATCATCAGCTAGATTTGGGAAACCACCTTTTGGAGTGCATGAGAATCATCTGGAGAGCTTTTTAAAAATATACATTCTTAGACTTCATCTCTTAAGGATGTGGTTAATATGATTAATAGGATTGAGGTAAACCCAGGAATTGTATTTTTTATGTTGTCAGGAGGTCACATTTTGAAATAGGTTGCTCTGTACTTACCTAATACCTATATGGAAAGAATAAATTGCCACCAAATTCCTGCTAGTGTCTCCTTTCCCTAGCCCCTCGCCTGGCTCACCCTACTTATGGATGAAGTTATGTTACCATATGACCATCCTTTAATGATTACTATCATTTATGGTAATCTTTGCCATTCACATTTGAGAGCTACGAGGTGGAAGTGCCTCCTTCAAAATTTGCAAGGACGCTAACTCATATATCATATACCCGAGATCTTTCTCGGGTATTCTAAGACTGCCAGCTTATACAGTCTCCTCATCTGTGGTAGCAGGTCCACCCAAAGGAGGCCATGCTGGTAAATCCCAGCAGACCATGCTGTTTCTAGCCACACTACATCAGGTTTTCCATTACAAATAATGGATATATGAAAACTACATTTAAAAAATAAACCACATATAAATACTCCCTCTAAAAAGAGGCTCAGAAAAATATTTCCTTACAATTGATTATACTTATTTGAAGAAATATCAGATGAGAACAAAAGTAGCAGATGTACTACTTATAAGAAGGCTTTATCTAAGTGGCTGGTTATTTACTTACCTGATCACCACGTTTCAGTCCTGAATCAGCAGCTTTGCTACCAGGTTCTACTCCTTCAACAAAAATACCAAATCCCTTCTCACTGCCTCCACTCAGACTGAAGTGCAGCGGGGACTCACGGGAAGCCTTCTGCAGCACAACCTGTCTCCACTTAGCCTTTGCGGCACAGGCAATGTTCAATAACCGGAGATGGCCATTCATTTTCTGCAAAGTAGAGAAGGGTAAAATGTATATAAATTTATCTACTCCTATATGTTCTTAAAAGTCACCTAAAATTATTAAAATTACAGCTATAAATATTAAAGACTACATAACATGTAACCTGGGATAAATAAAACCAAAGAAGGGGACACTTCCACCCCAGAGCACTCTCGAAAACAAGATCTCTCAATATGATTTTTAAGGACTTTTAGATAATCACAGGTTAGAAAAGATTTCTGAGTGATATCTCATTTACAAAGGGATGAAAAAAATTTCACATTTCCTAAACCTTCTTCACTCTATTCCTATCTTGCTTATCTCCTAGCTCTTACATAAAACAAGAATCTTTTTAAACTTTTATTCAAAACCTTGAACAACTTGAACCATTTTTCTAAAAATTGTCTAATGTTCAAAGACACATCCAAGTTCCTATCTCCTCCACAAAAGATTTATTTTAGCTCTTCCTTGAACTCAGTAATAGTCTATCTTCCAGATTCTAGCACCAGTGTAACATTCAATTATTCTCAAATAGTGTAATATGTGAAAATCTCACGTCTGTAATGAAAAGCTAAAGTATTTTTCAGAGCAGGGGTCAAGTCTTACACTTGTTCTGATCCTACATAACACCCTGGAGTATAAAGTAGAATTCAATAAATATCTGATGACTGACTACAGGAAAAAAAAGCCATGACTATAAGGCAGTTTCCACATTCCAGTATTGCTTAAATGTCTATACAGCCAGCCCTGGAAGAGCCAGACGATGGCAGAATGCCTCTGTGACCCTTAAGCAAGTTTGCCAGCCCTTGTTCATTCTCCCCATTTTGCACAGAGCAGCTGTGCTGCTGAGAAGTCTATGGGAACCAAGGGGTAAGGTAAGGGACCAAATCTATCAATTTTCCCCACTTTATTCAATTCTACCCACTTTATAATAACTACAGTTATTCAGCATTTGCTACATGTCAGGTTTTGTTTTCAAATTGTTATAATGATTAGCTCATTATAATCCTCATCTCAATTTCAACGAACTAGAGATTACTATCTTTACAAATAACACAACTGAGACATAAAGCTTAGGCAACTTGTCCAAGTTTACATGTCCACCAAGTGGTACAGCCTGGATCTTAATTCAGGCAATCTGACTCCTCAGCTATACTCTTAAGCCACTGTTCTGATTATTTATTTCCTAAAATTTTAAGGTGCTTGGGGCACCTTGAAAAGTTGCAGCTTAAAGCTTTATATTTGACAAGGAGAATAAAATAGATTTATGAATAGTTACTGAGTAAGTTAAGAGGACCTTGAGGTAATTATCTAGGTGTTATATATTGAGAACAGGTGAAATCACATGCAAAAGGGAAAGACCCAGATCTGGTATGTAAGACATGCACTGAAGGTCGCACAGAGTTTCAAACAGCAGGATTGGGAGAGAATTCCAGCATGGCCTGGAGGTAGAACTAGCAAAGAATATAAAATTGTCTGGTCTGGCTATAATCTAGGGTACACAGGACAAAGGCTGAAAAGGTAGATGAGGGACCTAAATACATGGGTGAGGAATGACTTTGGCAGGAAATATGGTTTACTGACAGAGTAATATTTGTCACATGTATGGTTTAAAAACTGTATTTTGGCCACACAGAATGGACTAGAAGGAAGAGAGATTAGAACTATGATCAGGATGATGAAATAATGAGGTCCTAAACTGGGGGTGAAAAAAGAAATGGCTGAGAAAGAGACCATAAGGAAATGTGTGCATGTCTAAATCAGTGACCTGGGTGACTTCAGCAACTAACTGGACATCTTGGCCACGGCATTCAAGGTAAAGAGAGAGGAGGCCCACATGTATGAATCACATCAGTGTTTATGAGCCTGGGTAAGTAAGAGATAAGATGTCATTAGTCGTAACACAGAAATGGAAGCTTCAGGAGGAAGCATGGTTTTTGTTTGGGTGGGGTGACAGAGGATGAGCGAAAGTCAACACACAGGAGAGGATGAAAGCTCTTGCTGTTTTGAGTTGCTGTTTTTGGTCATGGGAAGCTGGTGGAGGGCATAACCCGGAAACTTGAAGAATATAAATTCTTTTGAGCCTTACTGTATCTTCCAGATTTCTTTCAAATTCTTCTAGAAATCGAGTCATAGCAGGATCACCTTCAAAATCATTAAAATGATTATTTACCCATAACAACACAATCCGTGTTACCTGTGGAAATATGAAGGAGGCAGCACATGGTTATGAGAGGCAGTCCTTCTGCAAATGCAGATTCCAAAGGCACATCCCCAGCTGAAGAGGAACTGAGCCTTATGGCTGACCCTCCTGCTCCCCTTCCTGGTACACAAAAGGCTCATTCTAGCAGGAAGATACAGTTCAAGCTTTTGCTTCCTTGGGTACACAAGTAACAAGAGCCAGGACTCCATGCACTCAGGGAAAAGACATAATCCTGTACGCTAAGATGTAAGAAGTACACAGGATATGTATTTCATATAGCAACTTAAAATGCAAAATTCACATCATAAATGTAGGTAATCACATTAAAAACTACATCAAAAGTGTTTCTGTAGTCAAGGACATATTTAACCAAAACTGTTAACAAAAACAAATCTGAAACTTCCTTAATTATACTGTGAATTTTCAAAATGGTGAAATGATGTGTTTACTTTGCTCCATAGATTAACAGAAAAGTTAAAAATTAAAAAATGTATGTTGACGTGAATAATGTGCCTAACAATGCAAACAGCCATATTTCTAAAAATTACGGTAGAACACATATAATCAGTCATCTCAATCACTGTAAACTGCGCAGCCCAGTGGCATTTAGCACATTCACAGTGTTGTGCAACCGTCACCGCTGCCTAGTTCCGAATCTCGGAATATTTTCACTACCCCAAGAAAAAACTTCAAACTCATTAAGCTGTCACTTCCCATTCTACCCTCTCTCCAGCCCCTGGCAGCCACCAGTCTCCTTTCTCTCTCTGTGTATTTGCTTATTCTGGATATTTCACATAAACAGAATCGTACGATATGTAGCCTTTTGTGACTGGCTTCTTTTGCTTAGCATCGAGTCTTCTAGGCTCATCCGTGCTGCGGCATGTGTCCACACTTCATTTCTTCTCGTCACTGAGCAATATTTTATTGTACGGCTGTACCACTTCTTCCTTATCCATGATGGACATTTGGGTTGTTTCCGTCTTCTGGCTAGTGTCATAGAGCTGCTGTGAATTACTTACATAAGAGTTCTTGTTTGCACACCAGTTTTGGTTCTTTGGGTATATACCTAGAAGTAGAACTGCTTGGTCATATGGTAACTCTACGCTTAGCTTTTTGAAGAACTGCTGAACTGTTTTCCACAGAGGCTGCATCATTTTACACTCCCATCATCAGTGTGGGGGAGGGGATGTCCAGTTTCTCCAAATCCTTGGCAATGTTTATTGTTTTCTCCTTTTTTTTTAAAAAGCCATCCCAGTGGGTGTGGAGTGGTCTCTCACTGTGGTTTTGGTTTCCATTCCCTTATGACTGACGATGTGGGGACTTTCATGTGCTTGTTGGCCATTTATTGTCTTCTTTAGAGAAATGTCTATTCGAGTCCTTTTTATAATTGTGTTCTCTCTGTTGCTGAGTTGTAAGAGTTCTTATACATTCCGGATACTACACTCTGATCAGATACATGATTGGAAATATATTCCCCTATTCTGTGTGTTGTCTTGTCTTTCTTCATAGTGTTCTTTGATGCAGAAATGATTTTAATTTTAATGAAGTCCTATTTATCTTTTTTCTTTTGTCACTTATGTTTTGGGTGTCATGTTTGAGAAACCACTGCCAATTCCAAGGTCATGATGATTTATCCCATCTTTTTTTTTTTTATTTCAGCATATTATGGGGGTACAGATGTTTAGGTTACGTATGTTGCCCTTGCCCCCCCAAGTCTGAGTTTCAAATATGTCCATCCTTCGGGTGGTGCGCATTGCATTCTTTGTGTATGTATATACCTGTCCCCTCTCCCTCTTCCTCCCTCCCCCCTGTCCAACATCCAATAGATGTTATTCTTATATGTGCACTTATGTGTTGATCAGTTAATACCAATTTGATGGTGAGTACATGTGGTGCTTGTCTTTCCATTCTTGGGATACCTCACTTAGTAGAATGC
>CAUYSK010036474.1:0-23715 GCA_963575035.1 Avahi laniger
CTTTAGCAAAAAATTAACTCAAAATATATCATGGACTTAAATGTAAAGTTTAAAATTATAATACTTTTAAAGAGAATAGGAGAAAATCTTGGGAATCAGGGATTAGACAGAGTTCTTAGACTTGACACCAAAAGTCTAATTTATAAAAGGAAAAACTTATAAACTGGATTTCTACAAAATTAAAAATTTTGTTCTTTGAAAGACTCTGTTAAGAGGATGAAATTAATTAAGTAGTGTTTTGTTAGCACAAAGTTTGGCAAACTAATCAATTAAGGAAAATAGAAGATTCTGAAACAGACACACATACCCATATACAGTCACCTGATTTACAATAAATTTCTTATGGCAATACAGTGAGAAAAAGATGGTCTTTTTAATTAATGGTACTGGGTTAACTGGTATCCATGATACAATATGAATAATATGAACCTTCAACCTTACTTCATGCCATATATACAAAACATATATCCAGATGGATAATAGGCATAAATATAAGTAAAACAATACAGCTTACCAAAAAAAATACATTCATGACCATGAGGTAGGAATTTTCTTAAAATGAAAATAAAAAGCATTAGCCATAAAGAAAAGATTTGAAGTAATTGTTAAATTGGAATATGTAATATTAAGAATATCTTTTTTTTGGCTTTTACTATATATATTTAAGGTATATAACATGATGTCTTAATATATATATATGCATAGTGAAATGATTACTGCAGTCAAGCAAATTAACATATCCAACACCTTACATAATTACCCCTCCCCTCCTTTTTATTTATTTATTACTTCTGGTGGGGTAAAAGCTCTTAAAATATACTCACTCAGCAAATTTCTAGTAGGTAGTGCAATATTAGTAATTACAGTCCTCATACTGTTACATTAGATTTCTAGACTTATTCATCTGTAATTTCATACCCTTTGACCTACATCTCCCCCTTTAGCACACCCCCTGACCTCTAGATAAAAGAGTACAGACTATGTGATTCCCTTCCATTAAATAATTTCAAGAAGAACAAAATTGATTTATGGTTATAGAAGTCGGAATAGGCATTATTTTTGTCAGGGTGGGTGTGCATAAAGGTTAGTGATGGACAATGTACAAGAAGCTTTTTGGGATGCTGAAAAATATTTCTGTCTTCATCCTTGTGGTTGTATGTGTGTGGTGGGTGTGTAAAAATAAAATCACTGAGAAAATAATATAATTAAGATTTTGACAGTCTTATGGATGCAGGTTAAATTTCAATATAATTGTTAAAATATTTTTTAAAATGCTAACAAGCATTGTCAATGTTATTAGACAGGGTTCTCTTCTTCAAACAAGCTTTGGCTAATAGTAATAGGTTGGAAAAAATGAGTATTTTCAGTTAATGACATTTTGCCTTAAATTGCTTTATTTATTGATTCAACTTTTTTCTTAGGTGTAAATTTAGTGTGTGACATTTGTGGTGAGTGTCTATGATTCGTCTTAGTGCTGACCATCTGACCATATTTGGAAAGGCTTTTAAAGGTGTGTGAACGTTAACTGTGTCATTCGCTCATTCAGCAAGCACTTGCTGAATCTCTTCTCTGCACCTGCACTGCGTTATGGACTGAGGCTAAGCGGTAGATATATGACACTACCCCCAGTTTACAGGAGCCTAATGGAGGCGATGGATAAGTAAGACAGATAATTAGAATAATAAAAGTGCAATGTCAGAATAGGTAAAGAGTGCCAAGAGAATATAGAAAAGAGATACTGTTTACCTACTTAGCACTAGAACAACAGTATCAAAAAGTATATTACAAGATGATCTCCATAATGAGGACCTTTAAAAGGCTATGGATACATTTCAAACATTTCCTAATATCATGTCAAGACCTGGAGGATGATGGCATAGGACATGGCAGGTGGGGACCAAGAATTATACTACAAAGGAGGGCTGGTAGGCACCAGGAGACCATCAATTTTGGCTTAAATCCATGTAGCAGATATCAATGAAATAGAAGTAGATAAGTAAGTCTAAGTAGATAAAGAAGCTAAAATAAGAGAATTGGATTAAAGATGGAGGAATGAAATAAAATATTTTGATTTAGGGCCTCTACAGAAGTTGAGCACTTGGACAGCAGACACAAATTACCAATTTAACAATGAATCAATTGCCTTCTTAGATAGGGGCTCATTAAACCATCCCTACTAGAACCACAGCTGACTTCAGAAAATAGATAGGTATCAGCCAACAATGTGGCTCATATAGGTACACCTGGTGATAGTAACTGAATAGTCAAAGGATGCTGAGCACATTCTAACTGTTTTTCATGGCAAATAATCATGGATCTACATCCAGGCATTTAAGCTTATTCATGTCTTCAGACGTTAAGTATCTCCACAGGATAGATTGCATGTGTTAAATAAGGAACATATTAAATAAGAGATTCCCCTTCAACCTTTTCTAAAGTTAATTTTTCAACTTGGAAACAATAATTCAATTGGATAATCAAAAGCTTGATCTATTGCCCGATCTACTGTTGACCTACCAGAAGCTCGTGAGGGTGCAGATGGATGATGTCGCATTACACGTAGAAGACTGGTTCGGCAAGAACTAAGAAGGCAGTAGTTTATCTCACTCTTTCAATTTGCTTCCAAAGCAAAACTTCTGCATTGCAACGCTTGTTCTCTACTCTTCTTTTTTGTATCTTCTGGGGCATGGTGGTCTTCAAATTTTGTTTTCTTTCTAGCTGGAAACAAATGGATTTAAAAAATAAATTGAATGGATTTTTAAAAAATTGAATGGATTTTAACCCCTTTTCTTTCATCCAGAGAAGTATGTTGAGAAACAGCGTCGATCGAAGTTGGTATTTGAAGTATGAAACTACTATAACAACAGCTAACATGTCATATAAAGCAGCCTTACATGAGGAAGTTGATATAACTTCCATTTTACAGATTAGGCAACAGAAATTCCGAAAGTCAAATGGTAATGAACAGCTAGTGAGTGCCACATGTGGGATTTAAAAGTAGAATTTTGACTTTAAAGTTTAGGATTTAAGACCCAAACTGTACTGCTTCCAAGGACCAGAGACAGATAGACACAATAAACTTTGTGCCTTTGATCACCTACCTCTCTTCCTTTCCTTTTCAGTGTACCTTTGTGCCACTACCAGAGATGAACGTGCTGTTGGGGATATCTGGACCAGAAGCCTGAAGTATATCTGCTCTTTGTCCAGATCAAACAGAGAAATGGGAAGTAGCATAAAGTAGTTAATGTCTATCCAACTGTGCTACTTGTTCTTTGATTTGTTTCCTCCTTTTCTTTCCAAGATACTTTGTGCTCAGAGTGAGAAGTCCCAAAGTTCTTGTTTTTCAATAGCTACTGTACATTTTGTAGAGTTGTATTCTGCTGGAATATTATGCCCCAGAAATCTACTGAATTTGGCTTCAGTGTTAACCTCATTTATCTTGGGATCAGTTCGTTGTAAAAGAGACAAAAATAACCAAAGAGTTCTTTATGTTATATAGAAGCTTTTAGTTGTCCTATCATTGGCCCTTAAAGAATTTTTGGGTTGCTTTCTGTTTCTTTTGTTTCCTCTCTTCCTGACAGTATTCCTAAAGAAACAAAAGTGAAATGTAGCTCCAACTTTAGAAAGCTTGAGTTTATTTTTCCTATTTGTGCTTTTAGGGAAGTTGGACTAGAAAATGTGTCATGAAGTTGATTTTATGATTTATTATATCAAAGCCTTTTTATGCTGGACTTACAGTCTAGAGGAAGACAGGAGAGGGAGAGACTATGGAAGCTACATTTTACAGTTTTTATATCATTTTAAGACAATAATGAAGTTATATTAATGCATTATAAGACTTTTTGGTAAAGGTATATTTTTAAAAGTCTCATAATACAATCTTTAAATAAACGTACTTAGTCATAGTGCATTTTTAATCTATTTCACATTAAGTATGCATATTTAAATGGGAAATATATATGTATATATGATTTCACATAATAACAGTGATATTATTTCCTACTTCTCTTTCCTATTTAATTATAAAAACAATCATTTGAAAATTTAAATGATTGTGTAAGCAATGCATAATAGCTATACAAAAATAATGTGGAATTTTAATTCATGTGTATATAAATTAGAAACAGAATTATACTAAATGGGGGCGGGGAGAGCATAACAAAATTTTGTTCTAAGTTTTGTCTCTAACTCTATGACCTTAGATAAATTTCTTTTTATTCTGTAAGATGCAGACAAAAACTGCCCCCTACCTATCTTTTGGAGCTCCTGCAAGATTTATTAAACTAGTGAATAAAACAAAACAAAAACTGTTCAGAGGTCTGATAAGATAGAAGTTGCATAAATATAGGACAGTTTTGTTATCTCCAAGAGGTATCCAAATTGAATTAACTTTCATGGCGTCCTTATAAGTCAGGTACAAAATCTTAGCCCCATTTTTACAGATAGGAGGGCTTAGGTTCTTCTGTTAGAGCCACTTAGATTGGGTGTATGACAACGGATATGATTACTGGATTCAGACCTAGGTACCAGTATTTGTTGGTACCTGAAAATATTTCAAAGAGCAGTTTTAAGAAAACCCCATCATCCCCTTGGCAGGCAATGAGAATAGCCTACATATTATTCTCCTCATTTTTCTTTTTGTGGTTCTTCATGAAATTGATCTGAAATGCAAGACACCTTGTCTCAATGCCACCCAAGGGAAGCCAAGTATCTTGAGAGACATTATTCTAATGATGAGGCATTTAATATGCTTTAGTGCAAACTGAAGCCGAAGTATCCATCAGAAATGGAAAGACTTAAGGAAAACGGGAAGAAGAAAAATCAACGTGACAGTTCACCTATGGCTAGTGCAGTAAGATTATGAGAAGAGTGAATATGCACCTCTTAACCTTACTCCCCCCAGACCAAATAAAAACTAAAAAAAATTGCTAACTTGTTTCCATAATTGCTTGCTCAATGTTACTAAAAATGATTCAAAGTGCTAATTATTAATAGATTGCCTAGCACATAGCAAATCATCAATAAGTGTTATCTGTTATTAGTTGGATGTGAAGTAGAAACAGTATTGCATAAAGTCAAGTACACACTAGGAATAAGGATGCTTATGTAGAAGACTTGCCTCTTGCACTAAATTGCTGTGTGATCTGGATAAAAGTTGCTTACCATCATTTGTAAAGTGGAGAAAATGTTAGTAGTACTTAGCTGAGACGAACTATGTTAAAAAAAAAACTCAAAACAAAACCACATGAGCTGGCACATTCAAACTCTTTAGTATAGTCTGTGGACAGAGTGCACATTTGATTTTACAAAGTATTAGCTACCAGTTGTGCAGGTAGATTTGCTACTCAGGCGTCATTTGGCCAGTCGGCCGCTATTTATTAAGCACTTAATGAGCTAGGCACTGAGTGAGACGTTGGGGGAAGAGGAGATTAATAAGGAAGATATGGGCTTTATCCACATGTAGATTTTTGGAAAGTTATTAACATAAAACAGGTTCACGTAAAATATTTGAAGGCTGTAATAGATACTAAGAAGGAACTGATGAAAGGTTGACACAGAAAATGTGAAAGATTTCTTTTTCAGGTAGGGGGTCAGGGAAAGTCTCTCTAAAGATGTATATTTAAAGTGAGGGTCTCAAGAAGAGGAGTCAGCCATGAGAAGTGTGTGTGTGTGGGCGGGGGGTGGGCGCACTCCAGGCAGGTGGAATAGCAGGTGCAAAGGTCATGAGCTGGAAAAAGACAGGCACAGTGGAGGAAGGAATAGCCCAGAATGGCTGGAGTATGTGGGTGAGGGGAGAGAGTGACACCAAGTGTGATTGAGGAGTGGGCACCTGACATGGTTAGGAGTCTGGGTATTGCAATGGTAAGTTGACAAAGGGTATTAAGATGTGACAAGAAATTATGATTTTTATATTTTTGAAAGGCTACTTTCGTGTTTTGTAGGGCAAAGTGTCCAAACTTTTTTGACTATGCACACCAATCAGTATACGGCTCCAAAATGTTCATATTCTTTCTTTTTCTTTTTATATCTCTCTATCTCCCTGTTTGTCTCTCTTTATATACACACACACATACGCACACACATACGCACACAAACACAAACACACACAGGTGTATTTTTCTTTATATTCATACTATATATTATATATAAAACTATATATGACATATATGTTAATCAGTCATTAAATATTAGCAAGGCTAAATTTAATTTAATTAATTTATTTATTTATGTTTTTTGAGACAGAGTCTCACTGTGTTGCTCAGGCTAGAGTGCCGTGGCATCATCTTAGCTCACAGCAACCTCAAACTCCTGGGCTCAAGCGATCCTCCTGCCTCAGCCTCCCGAGTATCTGGGACTACTGGCATGTGCCACCATGCCTGGCTAATTTTTTTTTCTATATATATATTTTTAGTTGTCCAGATCATTTCTTTCTATTTTTTAGTAGAGACGGGGTCTTGCTCTTGCTCAAGCTGGTCTTGAACTCCTGATCTTGAGCGATCCACCCGCCTCGGCCTCCCAGAGTGCTAGGACTACAGGCGTGAGCCACCGCGCCTGGCCTGCAAGACTAAATTTTAACCTTTTGATTAAAACTAAATATAACACCAAGTTCTATTATTTGCTTCTTGCAGAAAACTGAATCACCTTGTGGTGCTATTTGGGTACTTGTACCCTACTTTGGAGATGATATTGAGGGGAAAGATGGAGCAGAGCCATTGTAGAGTAGGGAGAGCAGTAAAGAGGCTATTGTGCTAATCCAGATGAGATATGAAAATACCTTAGACTAAGTGGTGCATAGTTCTCATGTGCACAATGGAAAGACTCCTTACTGGAATGAGAGATCTATATTCACTGCTGGCCTTTAGTATCAATTATTTTCTTAATAAGTGACCCATTCCTATTGTATTATATTAGTAAAACCTATTGAGTTGTTTAGTGGGCTGTTGGACTGAAAAATCTTGAAATAAACTTTCCCTCATGCCTAGCCATTTATTGTAGTCTTCTAGAAAAGAAGTATGATTTAGGAAATCACTGATACTTTCCTCTTCTGCTTGTTAACAAAAGTCAGTGGTGGGAAGAGCCTTAAGATATAAAATGAATCTATGTATACATAAATATATTAATACAATATTACTTGGAGCCAATTTCATTCATATTTGTATAACTTTTTTCTCTAATGAATAATTAAAATAAATAAGAATTCACATTTTATCACTGTTTTCTCAATTGAATAATTAAAATAAATAATAATTCACATTTGTGTCACTTTTTCTCAAATGAATAATTAAAAAATTCCCTGCTCTCTATGAATGCCCAGCAAACGGACTACAAATATTTTCACTTTAAAGGGATCATTCTGACAGGTGTGTTTGGAAAGATGGCAGCTGCAAACTCTGGGAAAGAAAAATCAACACTACTCGTATCAGTTTTCTTTAGGAAGAGCTTCATTTTGAAACCAAAATAAATTTTGGTAGGGCGATAATACACTCAACTGAGAAAATTTAAATCCATGAATTGCCTCTTTTTCATTTTGCTTTTTCCAGTCCTATCCTTGGATGAGAATTTATTTGGTTTCCAATTCTTTAATCTGGGTTTCCTTTCTTGGAGGAATTCCCACACACTTATCCAGACTGGAAAGAAGGTTAGCAGGGCATAGAAAGAAGTCATTAAGCAAATGATCCTGCAAAGCTCTAAAAACCCTTCTGAGGAGAGGAAAATGACTGCCCTGGGTTTTGTCAAAGAGGACTTGCAATTTGGGGAAGAGAGTGGATCTCTGGCCCTCTTCTCCTCCATCTAGAGGCCATATCCTGTCAGACAGTGTTTCTGTTTTAGGAGGATCCGGTTTTGGGTAGTAAAGGCGCTTTTGGAAGAACAGCCTGTCTCTCTCCTTCAATGACAAACAGGACACTCTTGTCCTTTTAGGAACTCAAGTTTAATGGTTGAGAAGACTTCCCTCTTTGCATTTGCACTTTGTCTGCATTGGTCATAAGAACAATTCAGAACAATCTTTTTATAATACCTCTCTGGATTGGATTGATAGAACAGAAGTCTTCTTGGACAGCATTTGAAAGGGTTTTGTTGATTGAAGAGTAATTATCACTCTGTGTTACTTTCAAGTTGGCCTTGTCACAAACTCAGAATTCAGATTTTTCAGTGAGGTTGTTACCATTCCGTGTGTGAAAATAAACAAAAAATGTAATTAAAAACTGGAATTAGTACTTTTTTGTTGTGTCGTTCATTTAGTCAATCAGTAAATATTTATTGAATAATTGAATAATTGCCAAGAACATAAGAGAATGTTATTAGGTACATGAAGACTGTAAAGAAATTTGAAGGCATTTCAACCCTTAGCAAATTGTCTATATGAAAAAGGTTTGGATTTTGAGAAATTCTTTGTAATTTCCAAAGCCCATTCACCTGCTATAAATCTTCATCTGAACTTACGAACAGTAGCAGGGGCTGGGAAGATATTATAAGCATACCACTACAGAATTTTAGGAGTGGAAGGGATTTTAAAGGTCATCTAATGTGACCATTCAATTTTAAAGTGTAGGAAGCTGAGAAATTGTGACTTGTCTGAGGTCCCACAGTAAACCAGTGGCAAAGCAATCAGCACAGACTTGTTAACAGGGATCTCAAAGCTTGTGCTAGTAGCACTGGCTAGGCACCAAATAACATAAGATAAATATAGTGCTGTGCCTCTTTTCCTGCATTTCTTTGATATGCAGATGTATAATAGCCTCACAACAAATATTTACTGAATTAATGACTGACAAATTTCCTACTGTGTAGGGAGGGCACTGTGTTAAACACTGAAGATAAAATGGCAAACAAAATAAATAGATCACTTTTTCCAAGTTGCTCGCAATTTGATCTTCCTATCCTCAATGAGTTTGGGCTCTTAGGGAAGCCAAGACACACACACACACACACACACACACACACACACACACACACACACACACTCTTACGGGAACATTACATTTAGGAAAATGTTCTCTTAAATATGATTGCCTGCAGGAAGGTTGGGTTCAAACACAGTGAGTGTTTTAGGAGGTCAGGAAATGAATCGAAGCGTTCTTAGTGATGGGAAAAATTCCCCCAAACTACACACACACACACACACACACACACACAGGCGCGCGCGCGCGCGATCATTTAATTACATCACTCTCCGCTGCTGCCTTTCTGGGATCTCCCTCAGGCTGGGACACACTGGCTCTGCTCAGGGTAAGGTCAAGATGCCAACGCACTGAGAGTAAGAGAGGCAAAGAGCAGGAGCCCACTCATCCCTATCTCCTAAACTGGCAAAGACCAGAAAGAGAAAACAGAAAACAGCAACGGAGACTGACAGAAACGATAAAGCAGGACTAGGAAGCTTCCTACACAGCAACCGCTCCTGGAGCCCGGGGTGGGCCGCCCCCGCGGGCAGGGTGCGCGGACTCCTCGCGGGGACCCGCGGCCGCGGGGGCGCAGAGCGGGCGGCGCCCGCGAGGCCGAGGGGTTCGGCGCGGGGCACACAGCTCGGCAGCGGGACGCGGCGCCCCGAGCCCCGGCAGCGCCCGCCCTCCCCTCCGCGCCGCCCGCCAGCGCGCCAGCGCCCGCTCCGCCTTGACTTCGGTTCGGCTCCACCCCCGCGTGGCGGCGGCTCGCTCCGTCCGGACCCGCGCTCCGCACAAGCCCAGCCCGGGCGAGCGGCCGCCACCTGCCCGGCGCCGCCTCCCGCCCCACCGCGGCCCAACTTGGATGGAGTTGGGGTGCTGAGCGCCTGCCCCCCGCAGCCCGCCACCTCGCTCTGGGACCCCGTCTCGGCTCCTCTCCGCTCCGGCCATGGGAAAAGTTGGCGCCGGCCGCGGCTTCCCGGCCCGGCTGAGCGCGCTCCTCGCCGGCGCGGGGCTCTTGGTTCTCTGCGCCCCCGGCGCCTGCAGCAGCGGCTCTTGCTGCCCCCCACCGCACCGCAGCTCGACCTCGCGCTGGGCACCGACCTCTCGGGGCTTTTCTCGTCAGGGGCTGCCAGGCAGGGCTCCTGCCACGCCCCTGCCCCTCCTCGTGCGTCCCCTGTTCACGGTGGCCCCCGGGGACCGAGTGCTGTCCCTGGAGCGGGCCCGGGGCACTGGTGCGTCCGTGCCGGTTGCGGCACGCTCTGGCCGGAGGAGACGGAGCGAAGGGGACCGGCAGAAAGCAGAACGGAAAGAGGGCGCGAGTAGGAGCCCCCGGGGAGTGCCAAGGGACGGAGGGCAGCAGGAGCCTGGGACTCAGGAGCGGGACCCGGACAAAGCCACCCGCTTCCGGATGGAGGAGCTGAGACTGACCAGCACCACGTTTGCGCTGACGGGCGACTCAGCACACAACCAAGCCATGGTCCACTGGTCCGGCCACAACAGCAGCGTGAGTAGAAGGGGACTGAGGGCAAAGGGATGATAGATGGAAAGGGTTAAAGTCCGCTGTGTGATCTGACAGAGAATTTGGGGAAATGGGATTTCCAGACTTCCGCTGGGGAGACGCTGCAAACTGAAGTCTTCACTGCCCACTTCCCTCAGGAGTTAATATTACCTACTAGGAGACCATCCTCCCCTCTGTCCCCCTACCAACACCGTCAGAGTCCTCTCCAGAGGCCAAAGCTTCAAACTGAGCAGGCAAATCCCTGTTCCCTGTTGCTTTGGTGACACTGGTGTGTGGAACTGAAGACCAGATAAACACAGGCGTGAGTGAAAGTACCAATGCAGAGATGAAAGGGTTAAATTTCCAGGCAGGCTGACATTCCCTCAAGTGACTTTCCCTTTACTTGCTAGACCTATGGACTGGCTCAAATATGATCAAGAAGACATACATGTAGGCCTTTTATTTTATTTTTATGCAGAGCTCCTAACCCCTTCTTCCCCAGGAGGGAGGAGACTGCAGTGGAGGATAAGGTGTTCTTTAGTTCATTCTTTGTTTTAAGGGACCAAATGGATGCTAGTGTTAGGGCAGGAACTCTCCAGCATCTTCTAACAGCACTAGCGAGTGTGTTTTGAGAGCTGGGGCTTTCCAGCCCGTGAATGAGCGGTTGTTCTCTCGCATGATCAGTTTTAGGAAGATCAGATATATCCCAGTGACAACTCCCTGTTCTCCCTCATTGCCTGACCTCCTCTAGTGAAGAGCACAAATAAAGACTTAACATTTCCTTTATGAAGGCAGGGAAGAGATTGCTTGATTCCAGGAAGCTGGATTCCAGGGGACTTAGGATGCAAGTCTTGAGCTTTGGTCGTATCAGGGAGGGTTTTAGATATTTGAATCTGAGGGAACTATATTGAACCTAGAAACTTCAATGAGCTGAAATAGTAAAGAACTAGCTTTGATGATAATAGCTGAAGGTGGTTTAAAAGTGTGGAAACTTCTCTAGGCAGCAGACAAGAAGAACATAAAAACCAAGGATGGGTAAAATGGAGGGGAATCAAAGTTACAGCTTTAATCAGGTAATTGAAATCGAAGTATTTGTAATATGCACAGTCTATGCAGCCTGGTGCCTTTCAAAATGTTTTTGTTGTGATGTAATTGCCAGAAACCTTCCCAGAGAAGTACCACTTTAGTAAGTCGTGCTCACTGTCAGCTTTTTAATGAGAGCTGTGAACATTTTAAAATAATAGTCTGTCATTATGAATTCCTTGGGTACATAGATATAAACTGTGTTAAGGCAAAGCATGGTAGATAATATTGTGTACTGACGTCTCTGTCCTGAGCGTACCAGCAGGATTTTCCCTACCATTCAGACTTTGTGACAGAGGCTGTGATTTTACGTTTCTCAGGAGTGGTTTGATCAAATATCTGAAGCTGAAATCCTTTCCACTCAAGTTCTGGAGACCTTTGCCCTCATTTCCTACCTTAACTGTTACATCTATCATATCATAGCCAGTAAAATTAATCCTCTAATTTGAACTCGAATCTCCTTAAACTGATCGAATAACTTTCACACTGTTCTAAGTGATTAACTCAAAGCTTCTGGCTTTAAGAGAAAATTTTAAACACGTCGAACATGGTAGATCTTGTTGTATTGAGAAGTGAAAGACTTTGGACTCAAAATATTTCTGGCTTTTAATGTAATTCAAGCTGTAAAATATCACTCACCCATTAGACCTCTTTTTTTAGTTCATCTCTTGAAAGATCTTGGAAAGAGACAGAAAAAGAGAGTACATCTTTGGCAAATTTTAATTTCCATTTAAGAAGTGGTGCCAAGCACTTCTAGCCTTTTAAAAAATAAAATAAAATAAATCATGCTTATACGTCCAGTAGGGCTTAATAGGGTCGGGGCTTAGGACATGAAAGTAGGTCTGAGATAATGCAGGAAATAATCAAAGTGGTGAGTGTTAAAGTTATGATGACTCAAATTATGTTAACCAATGAGATGGGATTTCTGCCCTCTGAAGTCTATTATTCCAGAAAGACCCCTCCTCCCCTTTTCTGTCCTGTTCATCACTTTGAATAGTTTGTTTAATGTGTAGATACAGATAGTAGAGGAAGAGAAATAGCCATTATCCAGGTCCTCCCAAACAAAGCCAGTCTTACTTTTCTGGACCAGATTCAGGACCGACAAAGTTTAAAATGTTTTTTGAAGGGAAGGAAGGCAGAAAGAAACTTTTTTGGCAGTTTTGTGCAACGAGAAGGCAGAGTAGAGACCTGAATTCTAATTCTGCTTATGTGCGATTTGACCGAGTCACGTTGGTTGCCCTCTGAATGTGGATTTCCTCCTCTCTAAAGTAGGGGCAATGCTTGTCATATTAATTACAGAGAATTACAGACCAGGATATACAGAAGAGGGAAGTGTGACTGTAAAGTCCTGTATACCTATTTGCAATTCTCATAATACTTCACCTTCCCTCAGAGCGGGAATGCACGAACCTAAACCTGAGGACAGGATCGGGGGCTCTCATATTTTCACATCGAGATGCCCTCCCCTGCACATCTGCCCTCCAGCCCATTCAGGGCCACAGGCAACACAGATCCTCTGAACCTGTCTCACCTTTAGCTAAAAGCCTTTGCTAAGAAGAGCCTCTCATTACAATAACACCTGCATTCAAGGTGCAAATATATGATAATTATAGGCTGCCTGTCAAACTGATGAAGACTTCTGGATGGTTCACTCAGCTCTTTCCCTTCTCTTTCCTGCCCCCTCAACTGTTGGACTTGTGCGGCTGTATAAAGACATGACTGTTTTGCCTCATCTGTGGGTGTGAAGTGATTCCTGTATGCTGCAGTCTCGCTTGATGGAAACTGTTGCTAGAGTTGGTAGAATACCTGGGGGGATCTTCTGGCATGAAAGGTGCTGGGTATGAATCATTTGTCATGAGCTTGGTGTCATAAGCAAGAACATATTGTTCCTACCCTACTCATCCCAGGCATGCTGTGCCCTGATCTAAATTTATGTAGTAATCCTCAGAGTGTTAAAATATATATTTGCCTTTATATGTATGCATAGTGGTATATCTGTTTATTCCTTATTTCTAAGGAATTTCAAAGTGCTGCACTCATCAATCCTTATAAAATCCTTTGTAGATAGTAGATAGGTGACAAGTTTTAATATCACCTTTTCACATTTTTATGCTAAAGCTAATTTGAATATTTCAATTCACCACTTTGCCCCTTTCTAACTGGCAATAGTGTTATAAGCTTTATTAACAGAGGCTTTGCTTGATTTATATTTTGCCATTATGACATGGCAAATCATAATGCTGCATTTATGACAAAGCATGAAGGTCTGTTTGATTTCCATGTACCTTTTTGCCTTTAGTTGTTCTGGGACTTGACATTTATCCTCCAACCTTAGTGAATAAATTGAGTCTCAGCCTGAGCCAGGTGTTCAGGGACATGCTTTACACTCACTCAATTTTCACAAAAATGTGTGAGTAGGTATTATAATTGCCATTACATAGAGGAGGTAACTGAGGCTCTGGAAGGCTAAATGAATTGCCAAATAGATATAGGATGTCAGTGGCAAAGCAGAGACTGGCACCCAAAATGATCTGACTCCAAAGTATGGCTTGTCCTATGGACCTTAAAGTAGCAGAGAAAGACCTTTCGGAATCTGTATTTTAAATAACCTTATTTTGAGTTGATTTATGATGGTGGTGGAGGAGGGCATACTCTTAGCTGGGAGCTCCATGTCCTTGTAGAAAGCAAAAACTTCAACATGTGCCTGTCACATTGCACTCTTTACCTTAAGTAGTGATTTGGTTGTTCTCTTATCCACCCACCTCTTCATCTTTAGTGAGACGTGGAGCCTGCACCTGGTGATTCAGTGAGCAAAAGGTAACCTGCGATCATTCAGCTTTCAGCTCTGTTGTTCTTCGGGAATGGATCCCTCTTCTAACTTAATGACAAATCTGATCTTATAGAGAGGTTGGCTGTGGAGCCTTGATTTGGCTATACATTTTGATACAGGTTTTTTTTAACCTGACCATCTTTCTTTTAAGTCAAATGATAAAAGATTTTAGCTTTCTCTAGCAAGCCCACATAGTTCCTACTTTGTTATTTTATGTTATCAATGTGTGCTAATGTGATGTGGTATGGAAGGCAGTGAGTTTGGAAGCAAATAGATTTGAGTCTGAATCTTAGCTGTCCTGCTTACCAGCACGGTACCTTGAGCAAGACACTTGAATTCTTTGAGCCTCAGTCTCCTCATGTGACATATGGGGACAGTATATCTTTTGTAGGTTTATTTTTTCCCTGAAGATTTGACATCATATATACAAAGTGCCCTGTTTATAGTAAGTGCTTAATAAATGCTACTTTTTTTTTTATTAGGTGAAGAAAGTGTTCACTGGGAATTAAGGATCCTGGATTATAGTCCTTGCTGTATACCAAAAAAAATAGATATATCGTCATAGAATGTTGAAATGTTGTGGCCTCAATTTCATCCTCTGCAAAATTAGACTAATAGACTAGAACACTGCTGAAATCCCTAACAGACTGAAATTAATTTAATACTTTGTTCAACCTGTAGATATTGTGCATCTACTACATTTAAGTAAAATGTACTGAAAGTGTTAGGGATGGAGAAATGACACAGTGACCTATACCCTTGACCTGTAAGTGAGCAAACCTTTTATTTCAGAAGAGTCTTCCTTTTCCCACAGTTCATGCATATCTATTTCTGGGAAATCAAGAAATTTGAGATCCAAGCAGGTATTCATTTCTATCTGGGCACATGGGTTTGCAGCAAAACATAGTTGATTAAGTTTATTGTATTGCATCTTCATGTTAAGGAACTTGCTATCTTTGGACCAAAAAATAATAAAATAAAATAAAATAAAAGCCTAATGTGAAATTGGAAAGTAAAACCTTTCTTAGATATTTAATGGGATTTTCTAGAGTAAATTGACATGGATAGTGACTCTGTGAACTACATCCATAGCCTTTTAAAGAGGGACACCAGAAACTCATAGGCTAGGGTACAGAAGCAGATGAAATCATCTACCTTACTCACGAAAGTAATAATTGCTTACATTTAAGAAGTGATTGCAGTGTGCCAGCATTATGCTATGAACTTAACCCAAATTATCATATTTACTTTTAGTTACACAGATATTGATTGAGCTCCTAATATTTGTCAGACACTAGTATAGGGATAATTGTGGAATAGTACACAAAGATGAAAATAAATTATCCCTGTCCTCAGAGAGCTTTCAGTCTTGTACCCAAATAATCCTCTTAAAAAACAGGAGAAGATCCAGGTCCTGTGAGGGCCTAACATGTTATAGGAGCTCAGAGGAGGGCTGGGCATCTTCTGGCTGGTATGGTCTTTAAGCTGTATTACAGAGTGGGTGCTTCAGCTGAACCTCGAAATGTACAAAAAAGTGTAAGTAGCAGCTGGAAATTATCACAAGGATATTTTGAGCTGAATGATGGAATAAATAATGGCCAAGAGAAGAGATGTACACATCCCTATCTATATCCAGGAATTTAACCTACTTTAAAGCTTTAATCTTAGACACAGTTATAAAAATATGATTTAAGAAAAAAAATATACATAATCAATCTTATAGTAAATATGGGTATATTATAAGCCCAACAAGAAAATAAAAACCTGTATGTTCACTGAGCGACATAACTGCCCTTATTTGCACATTAAATCTCAGCTGGAGCCATCATTGTTTCATTTTTACCTTGACATTTTCCACACACCATTTTTACAAAAGGACTTTCTTTCGTTGAAGTTCTTGGGGAGAAACATCACTGGTCAGGCTGCCTGAAGAATAAGTTAATTTGGCTCCCTGCCAGCTTATGTTAAGACACTAAAATGTATGTAAAATGTTTGCCCGGCCTTTGTGTGTGTCTCGATTACTGTCCTGTATCTCCACCTAGAAAGTGTGGCGAATGCACCTGTGTCTCCCGGAGGAGAAACTGGCCAAATAGTATCTCTGCAGTGGCCGAAAGGGATGACAGAGGAAGAGATGTGCTCAGTGTGAGGTGGGGCTAGGCTCCATGGATGTTTAATGGTGACTCTTGAGGAACTTAACTCTGTTCAGATCGTATGTATGGAATAGGCAAAGAGTTGGCAAGAAACAAAGGTGGAATCTTACTGTGCAAGGTTTGTAATAAAAGAATAGAGCCTATTCTACAATGTAGATAAGAAAAAAGAAGAGTACGCTAATGCTCTGTAAAAGATCCTACGTGAAATTTTACATGCATATGAAAGATATTGTGTCTATTTCCATAGCACTCCTGAATGTTTTTATACCACTTTAGATCAGTTATGGTCCATTTTTCTCTTTCCAAAGTGCTTCCATTTTCAAAGATTGAAGCATTACTTCTATTACTTAAGTTTTATTCTCTCCACAGCCCTGTGAGATAGGAAAGACAGATATCTGCATTGCTCAGATAAGGAAACCAAGGTGTTGCTATTAAGCAGGTCAGTTAGTGGAAGAAGAAGGTCAAAAACATTTAGTCCCACGGCACGGCCGATTCTCTGTAGGACTGACACAGCAAGAGTTAGAATACTACTGCATCGTAACCCCATGGTTTGTCTGAAGCCTATGCACCTGTGTCCATAAGTTTTGCAATTGTGGGAAGAAGTGTGGATATTGGCTGTGGAACTCCTGAGTTCTAGGTTCAGCTATTTAAGTTATTTTTCTTGGAATTCAGAGCAAGTAGCCTCATCAGAAGTCATGCTCTTGGCATTATTTAAACCTTTAAAAAGTGACTTTAAAGGTTGATGATGGGACTTTTCGGAAGTGAGATTCCCAGTAATAACCTATCTGCCATATGTGTTTCCACAGCTAATGGTCTGCAGAGATGAGATTACTTATGTCTGGGTTTATTGCAGTATGGAGCCATGGAATAAAAGGGCTATAGCCACGTCTTCCTTCCTTTAATTGCCTTATGCAGATGAAATCTAGTTAAAAACAACATTAGAGGCAGTCTTACTACCCTGTCCTGTCTAGGAAACCAAGAGTGTCAACATTCTGGACCAGCAGTAGTCAAACTGAAGGAGTGACTCTGGATGTTAATGGATATTCCTTGTTTAAGGATTATAATTGTGTCGCCAGCTATCATTTTTTTCACTTCTAACTTTTAGGATGGGGGTGGGGGAAGGGAGCAAAGGAGATTTTGCCAAATATCAGGCACAGTTCTCTCTATTCAGATAAGACATATTGATTATAACAGAAGTTTCTCTTAACAACAAGATAAATAACCACCAATTTAGTGAACAGCTTCCCTGGAAGTATATTCTAGAGCATCAGCACATTATTTCACTTAATTCTCACACCACCTTTGCAAATTGGATATCATTATCCTCATTCTAAAGCTGTGGAAGTCAAAGCTTAAAGCACTTGCCAAAGGTTACCCAGCTAGAAAGGGCCAGAGCTGGGATTTGATTTTTGCCCTTCTGGCTTCAAAACTGTTTCTACTGAATCATGGTGCCCCTTTGTATGGGTTTATTTTTAAGTTTCTTTAGAGAGAACTCCAAAAGTCAGTGCAGAGGAACCGTAGGGGAACTCTTGGCATGAACAGAACATCCGGGGGCTCTCCCTTTCACCTCACCCGGTTGTCAGGTCACTGACCTAATACACTTTCCCTGGCGCTAAGCTGCCCCATGATACGGTTTGATCAAAGCACTAACCTCTGCCCATTCCCATGAGTGGTTCGCCAGCAGTTGTTAATGTGCATCATCTTGTTACCCTGGAAGGATGTGTGGGACGTGCTGTCTGGTTTCTCCCCTGCTGGCTAATGACCCTAGAGTGACAGTGTGGACAATGTATACACTTTTTAAAGAAAGTGCTAATAAGAAACATGCTATCAGACAACCAACTAATCATGTTGTGCCCTGGAGCCAATGGATTGATGCCTCTAGTCATCTTCCCCTAACAGGAGGAGCAGGGGCTGATGAGACACAGAAGCGTGGACCATCAATCCTGCTCCAGGGCCTGTGCAGGGTGGGATAGGGATTCAAAGTGAAAGGTCTTTCCCTTATCTCAGCAATTCCCACTGTACACTCTTGGTTAGAATCATTAAAGGGAAAAAGGCTATGTTAGGCACATTCGACACCCTGATTTAGAAATCTATCTACTGCAGCTCTGCTCGCCTTGGCTTGCATTTTGCTGAAATGATGGAGGAATTCTTCACTGAGCAGCAATGGGCTCTCTCATAAGTGCCTAAAGCAGCGTTTCTCAAAGTACTATCCTCATGGGACCCACTTTCGAATGCCCTGATGGGAAGTAGGGACCAGGAATCTTGATATTTTACAGAATCCCTAGGAGATTCCTGAGAACACTCAAGCTTGAAAATCGTTTCCTTAAGATTTGTACATGAGTTTTAGGATGTGTGAACTTCTTCCATTGTCTGTACCATTTTGTGTTAATATGTTTTATTTTTTCCCCCATGGAGAGCTGACACCCACAGCTTTCTTTAGCTCCTCCATGGAAACCATGACCCTCAACAGTGAAGACCTGGTGGAAGGCTCTGTAGAGCACATGGGACAGTACAGGGTCCCCAGGTGATGTTTCTGCCATTCAGTATATTCTAAAAAATAGTCTTTCCTGGCTGTCCATACAACCATGGGTGACAAAAATATGTCTGGTTTAGAATATAACTTAACACTTAGTGATTGGTTAAATTTCCCACTCAACTATCTACTGGATATATGAATTTGGGCAATTAACTTTGTTACACTGTGCTGTAGTTTCCTTATCTGTAAAATGAGAATAATAACGGTATACTTTTTATATGATTGCCTAGTGGTTCAAAAAGGTAATAGATATAAAAAATCTTAATGTAACATGTAGCATATAGTAAGTCATCAATAAGAGTTGGCTTTATTATTATTATTGTTATTGTATCACTATTTTATTAATATTAATATTAATATTGCTCACATATGGACTATTAAAAGATATTTTGTAGTATATTGCTTCTTTTTCTGCAATTCTTTCCTTCCAATTATTTTCTTATAATGAGGGCTGGGACCCTGTCCTGTCTTTTTGGCATCCTTCTCAGCATCTCTAGCTATTTCCACATAATAATTGTTTGCTAAATATTTGCTGTTTTATTTGCTATATCTTCAGGGAAAACTGGCTTTTCATTTAGTACAAACAACCGATGACCTTGTACATGTGTGCTGACTTGTGAGGCCATTAGAGCTTAGATAAATATATAGATACTGAATTGGGAAGCCTCCCACAAAACACCAGAATAACATATTACAAAATAGTACAAACGTAGCCCCCATGAAGTCAGGGTTTTCTGTCTTTGCTGTTCTTTCACATATCACAAGTCCCTAGAAGTATACCTGGGCATAGTAGGAGTTTGATTATTTTTTCAAAAATTACATTTTTGTTAAAAAAAAAAAAAGACCAGGAAAGATATGACTATAAATGTTTGCCTGTGATTATGATAAATTTTAGGATTATATGTGAGGTTTTTTTTTGTTTGCCCATGTCTGTTGTTATTATTTCTCAATAAACATGCATTGCTTGAGTTATTTTTGAAAGTTATTTGCAAAGTGCAAAACAATGAAGAAAGAGCAAATGAATTTGTGAAGTTTGCCTCATTAAAACTGAATTCCAGGCAACTGAACTAGACAAAGAGCCCACATTCAAGTTGTCTGTTTTGCTTCCAATCGTTATTGTTGGGAAACAGTCTGATGCCCAGGCTTTTTACAGAACAGAAAGAAGGTCACTCTGTGTCTCTCTCCTGGGTGTGCAGCAGCACGTGCTACCAGGCCTTTTGTTTATCATTCCCTTTGTTGATTTCAGAGACAGTGATCTGAAAGTAACTTCACCAACCTGACTACATGTCCCAGAAATTCTAGTGACCTCCATTTCCCCAATAAAGCAGCATATATTTCAGTTTAAATTTTAGTCTCTGTCTTGATCTTGGTGCCCATTTCTATGTCATGTATGTACATATATGTACACACATAATAGATTTGTGCTCACTTGTATATCTGTATACATTCACAGCAACTTAAACTCCAACATACAACATTTAAGCCTCCACTCTTAAAAGTGAAATATTAGTCTTGTAAGGCCATGATAGGGATGCTTACTGACTGTGAAAGCTAAGTGGAGGAAGAGCTCCAGAACAAGAAGAGAGAGAGAGAGAGAGAGACAGAGAAAGAGATGGAGAGACAATGGATACAGAGATATGGAGATAAAGGAAGAATAAGAAAGACAGGCAGAGGAAGAGGGGCATGGGAGGAGGAGGGAGAGGGAAGGAAGGAGGGGGAGAGAACATGAGAGCATGCCAGAGGCACAGAGAGACAGAGAACAAGACAGACAACACAGGCAGATTGAGAAGGAGGAAGAAAAAGAGTAGATGAAAGACAAAGAGACAGAGAGACCATAGACAAAAGTCATATTGAGAGAAAAATAAAGACAGAGTTGTGCTGGAAGCATGTAGACACAGAACGAGAGAGTCACAAAAAGATAGTAAGAGATGAAAAAATGAGAGGAAAAGTGTCAGCAAGTGGGAAGAACCTGTAACATAATCAAGTCATAAAAAGTGCAGAGAACTGGGTCATTAGCAGACTGTATCCTTCCTAAAATGCAGCGCTTCTGTGGCCCGTTGCTTTGAGGGATTCTGTGCCCAGCCATGTCAGGTGGTTAGCAGAGGCAGTTAGCAGAGGCAGCGATCCGTGCATGTGTGATGGCTTTGAGAGCCATTCATGTTGGTTGGCCGGGAGCGGAGTGGAAGGGGAGCATGCAGTGTCTATGCGTTGTTAACAGTCTCTCAAGAATGATTTCTTTTGGGAAGTGGGAGTGATGGTCTGGCCTCTGGATGGTAGAAAGACAACTTTTAACCTTTCCTTTTATAGTCGTCTGTGCTGTTTTAAATTTTTAACATGGACATGCATTTCTTTAATAATAAAAATACTAAAACATGTTTTAAGTGGCTGGTGTGTCAGCATTGTGCTGAGCGCTGGAAATACAAAGATGAATAAGATCTGATCTTTACCCTTGAGGGTGCATATTCTGGTGGAAATAGACGGACCCATAAACAGATAAATTGCAATTTACTGTGATAAGTGGGTAATAGCTGTAATAGGGTTTTGTGCAAAGTGCTATGGGAGCAAAGATGAGTACGGGACGACTAATTTTGCCTGAGAGTGGGAGGCAAGGTTTTAAAGGGAAGTGACATTTAAGCTGGGTTTTTATACAAGATTAAGAATTTTGCAGACAGAATAGAAATGGGTAGAAGGAAAGGTCATTTGTGCCTGTTTTTAACTCTCTGCATCTCGGGTCTTGGGCTCACCTTAGGTTGTTAGCACAATCAGCAAGCTGTGACTGGGAAGACATTCTCTTTCTTCTTCATCTCAGTGTCCAAGGTATTTGGGACCAAGGCTAACAGTGCTTTAAAATATCAGATTAGACTCCACATCTTAGAATGTCCTATTAAGTTCTTGGCCTCAAACTGGATAAAGGAACCTGGTTTTTCCAAAGAGATAAATTGTTCCAATAAATCTTCACGTGCACATAAACGTGGACATACACAGAACAATTTTAAAGCATTGCCGTCTCCTCTTCTCTTCACAGTAAAAATTGATTAGTGAAACAGTGATGGGATTTCTTCTTGGTTTTCTGTATGTTTCTGCTTTTAAAGATTTAGAAGTGGATGTTTATGTGATTTTTTTAAGACATGCTTCTCAAATCAATATTAGGGATGGGTACATTAGGATAAATGGGATGGTTACTACTTATGACCAAAGTGTGATTTTTCATGGCAGTTAAAACAATGCAATAGAATGTTCCACACTAGTGTTATCCATACTTAATTAGTTATGCCTTGCAAATAGGAGACAGCATGCATAAATTAAATACAAAGAAAAGTCCCAGAAAACAAATTTAGCTTTTAATTGGTTGGTCCTTTTCCTCCTTCTTGTCTACCTTCTAGATAAAAGAAAAGAAGAACAGAAAGGGGGAAGGTGGTGAGGAAACATATGGCCAGAGACAGAGGGGGCATGTGCTCTCGGGACCGGCTCACCAGCCATGAGTAGTTGAAGAGACACTTCCACGGCCTTTGAGTTTTACCGTTCCTCTGCACATAATTCTCAGGCAGACTGCTGTGTGAGATGATGGTACAAGATCCAGATCTGGCTTTCGGTATTTTGACTTAGGAATTTTTTCCTAGAATTTTGTACAACAGTAGTAGAGAATCAATTCAGGAATTTTATCTTTTTAGGGCAAAAATGACTTGGGAATGAGCTTCTCAGCTGATATTTAAATATTCCTTGAGACGTGTAAATGACTAGCCCCCAGGAGTAGGAATAGGCTCCCTTCCAGTCACCCCAATCTTGTTTTAATTTCCTACGTGTGATTCTCCTTTATAATCATTTAATTTAGATTAAAATCATAGGGAAAGGAGAAGAGAAAATTACATTTGCTTTAAAAGCTCACCAACTTTATCAGCACCCTGGTACCTCTTACTCAACCTAAATGCGGGTCTTAAGAATATCTCTAATGAAACAACATTTGCATTTCCCGTGATAGGGACAGACATTAATTTATTATGTTTTTCTCGCAAGTGGGATTTGAGGTAGTTTAGGGTGGGTGTTGTCAAATTACAGCCCATGGATCATCTCTGTCCCACCACCTGTTTTTGTATGGCACCGAAGTCAAGGATAGTTTTTTGCATTTTTAAATGGCTCACAAAATCTAAAGGAGAATGATATTCTGTGACATGTGAAAATCATTTGATGTAAAGTTTTATTGGACCACAGCATGTTAGTTCATTTACATATTGTTGATGACTGCTTTCCTGCTGCAATAACAAAATTGAATAGTTGTGACAGACTGTATAACCCATGAACCTGAAATATTTATTCTCTGACCCTTTACAGGAAACATTTGCCAGCCTTTGATTTGGGGGATTGGGGAGAACGTAAGTAGTGAGGCACAGTGAAGATCTGGTGGTTGTCATTTGCATGCTCACTTTTCACCCTTGGTTTTCTTGACTCAAAGGTATCCATACTCCTATCCACTGCAAATTCCCAATAACAGTGTGGACCACTCATTCTCTGCCCCTGTGCCTTGGCTTATGCCGCATATTCAGCCTAGAAACTCAATCTGCCAGCTCTCTGCTTGCTTAAATCCTTTTCATTCTTAAAATCTTCATGTGGATATTACCTCCTTCCTGAGGATTTCTTCAATACTTCGAAGAAGAAGAGATATCTGAATATTACGAGAAAAGATCTGATCTTATGTGCCAGGCTACTCTCTCTATGCCTCCCTCCAAGTGCTAAGCATC
>CAUYSK010036475.1:0-51841 GCA_963575035.1 Avahi laniger
TTGAGACCAGATGGTGGAGCTCTGGAGTCAGAGGAAATGAGTGTCTTCAGCATGCAACTGCTGTCCTTTAGCCACTTGTGACATTTTTACATGTGAAGCCTGAGACTGTGTGGTTATCTCAAATCAATCACATTTGTCTGCTGGAAATAAATAATCAAAAGTCTTTTATAGCCATTGACGTGGTGAGAACAGTAATGGGAATAGCACTGAAGGACTTCCCATTTTTGGAGTTTTCCTTCGTGATGTCCTGGTTGATCGATGTTCTCTGTTCATCTGAGCCCCCAAAGGCATTATTACTGATATTTTGCACATAGTCAAAAGTACAGACTGGATGGACTGTCTTTTATAAAGCATTGAGGGTACACTAGTGTGTTTTACTGACTAGACATTTTTTGTAGCTTCCCAAATAATAAGAGTACAGAATCATGAGTGACAGTTCCCCTAACTGTTCCTCCTCATATCTGACCCTCTCCCCTACCACCGCCATTCCCCAAACTGGTTGTAAGGGTACTCTGTGAAGGTAATCAGGGACTGACATCTTAAGCTGTTGTCTGGCTGCAGTAGGGGAAGGCTGAATTGACAGAAAAAAATTCTTCAAAAAAATATACACTAACATTTACCTTTGCTCAGGTCTGAATGGATGCAATCAGTCTGAGATTCACAAACATTTAGGAGCAAACGTAAAAGCTGCTAGTATTCTTTTTTTTGTTGTTTTTTTTTTGAGACAGAGTCTCACTGTGTTGCATGGGCTAGAGTGCCGTGGCGTCAGCCTAGCTCACAGCAACCTCAAACTCCCGGGCTTAAGTCATCCTCCTCCCTCAGCCTCCCGAGTAGCTGGGACTGTAGGTGCACACCACCATGCCTGGATAATTTTTTCTATTTGTAGTTGTCTAGGTAATTTTTTCTATTTTTAGTACAGATGGGGTCTCGCTCTTGCTCAGGCTGGTCTTGTACTCCTGAGCTCAAGTGATCCTCCCACCTGGCCTCCCAGAATGCTAGGATTACAGACATGAGCCACCACACCTGGTTTGCTAGTATTCTTTTAAAGGTTATATATATGACTTGCAATGGCAGAAAATTTCTTTACAGTTAAATGACACTTAATAATACTAAGTGTGTGGTATTTTACAGTGTTAAAAACACTACCATAGCTTATTCCATTTCATCCTCACAGAGAGAAAGTATATTTCAACCAGTATGCTGGGTGCAATAAACGGGTAGAAATTTAAGTCCTCCATTGACAGCATGTGTGGTGCTTTTTGGCAGTGTATATGTGTGGAATATTTAAAGATATACAATTGTACTTTATATAAACTGGTCTTTGTGCTCCTTTTATGTCACATGAAATAATTGTGCTGCTACAGTATACTGGAAATTAACAGGGGGAAGGGAAAGAGCTTCAGTTTGGCTCCTGTGAGGTACTGCTAGTGGTGTTAGGAGTGGTTACAAGTGAGCTTTTAGTAACCATTTAACAATATGTAAACTTGGTTTGTAATTAAAAAAAATTTTTTTCCAATTTGGTTTCCTGGGTATTTTTTTAAACCTTGAAAATACTTTATTATTGGGGTTTTAACAACTTGATAATACCAAAACATCAGTTACCACCTGGAATGACACATGAAGCCCGCACTGTTAGTGATTCCATCCTTAGAAGAGATAGAGAAATAAATAGGTTTAGTCCTCAGAAGGCATGGATTAATTGCAGACACTAAGACACTTAGGTCTTAGTCAAATCATTTTACTAAAGGTCACACCATTAACCATGTTTAAACTTGAAAAAAATTTTGTTCTGCCTTACTCTACTATAAGTTATTTTTATATCTATATAGTCTTGTTTCACTATTGAAGCAGGCATTTACATTCTATATATGCTACCAATAAAAATTAGTATTTGAAGAGAAACCAAAATTATTTAGCTTAAAAACCAGTGAGAATTTTGGCAGACCTGTTATAAATGGAAATATTGGCACCATTTATTTAAAAAAACAGCTCAGGCATGGTGAGCTACTAGCCCTGTCACTAGACACATGAAAAAATCTAAGGACTTGGTTTGTCCCAAGAGTGTCACTAGAACTTCATTTTCCCTTTCTTTGTTGCAAGTTTCCTTGCTTGACTTATAGGAGCTGAATAGAATAAGTAGCACCATGGGAGTAATCTGGGAAGAACTTTTTTCCCCATGTTGTCCTGCCTCATTTAGCTCTCCTTACTTTGGGTTTAATTTCAGAACTAAAATACGATGCAAAACAATTTGAAGATCCTGATTTGAGATATTTTCTTTAGCTCTGCCTTCTAGAATGTCTTCTTCATTGGTAGGACCAATGAATTTAAATGTGTCAGCTTCTCTGAGCACTCATTATTGCACTCATTATGTGGTAGTTCCGATCTAAGCACTTGTATTATCTCATTTAATCCTATAACAACAAGAGGATCAGCCTTCATATAGATGAGTCAACTGAAAAGCCAAAAGTACCTTGCCCATATCATATTGCTAATAAGTGGGCAATTGGCATTTGAACAGCTTAACTCCAGAACCCATGTTTTCATTCCCAAACTATCCTTATAATACATAGGCCTTTCATGTTGGGTCAAGACACCATGCTTTGTGTAGCAGCACCAGGAACATCAATACATCGAAGCATTTGCTTGATACTCTCATTAGTGCTGGAGTATGTTTTAGCTTAGAAGTTGCCAACTGGTAGATTTTATTTGGCTCGTGCAAAATTTTAAAAAGTTTGAATGCTTCTGGTAGGTGTAGAGAATGAGCAGGGCCCTCTATGATCCTACCCCAGCAATAGCCACAAACTATTAGTTAATAAAGTTTATTCATTTGCATTCCTAGTCTGCCCTTGGAAGTATTTTAGCCTATTCCCGTACTATTTAGCCTCATTTATCAAGGTCTCAGAACAATGTGACTTCTGCAATGAAAGGGGTCTATCTACTAAGTCATCTAAGTGATACACTCTCTGAGCATCACATGACTAATAATGCAACCCTTGCTTACTACATAATTAGGAAGTCCACCACATTTGCTCACTTCAGAAAAGGCTTCAATGAATTGTCAGTGAATCTGACAATTGCTATTAGTTAATAAGCCTGAGATTAAGACTCTAAAGTGAATAAGCAAGCTGAAGTATGAAGAGCTGTGTCCGTGCCCTAAAGCCAGTGTGACACAGTATTTTCCTAGCTCATTAGTTGGGAATAGTTTTATCTTGGGCATCATTTGGTCTATGTTACCTTCACATAGTCATCACGACAAGCCTGTGAGGTTGTACAAGGCAATTTATAATGTGTTAAAAATATATTTATTGAAGACTAACATGAAATAGTATATTAGTATACTTTGCATTTTCAAATGCAGCATTATTCCCATTTTACAAATAAATAGAATAATAGAATAAGGCTCTAGAAGTATATGCAACAGTGTTTGTGAAGGTCCTAGTAAGTGGTAGAGTTAGGGGATTGACCCTAACTCCAGTGCCTTTTCCATTACAGTGGTCTCTAACCTTTTTGGCACCAGGGACCAGTTTCATGGAAGACAATTTTTCCATGGACCAAGGCGGGCGTGGGGAGGGGGGCCGGTGGTGTGGAGCTCAGGCGGTGATATGTGGCCTGTTTCCTAACAGGCCATGGACCAGTACTGGGCCATGGTGATTATGCTATAATAGGGATAGTTCTTTCCTATAGATTTTTAGTTTACATTCTGCATTAACTTACAGACTCAGTGCCAAGGGACAAAAAGGTTCCTAAAGCCCTAAGTAATAACAGTAGGACTAAAATAAGACTCAATGTTATTCTAAGGTTTGTTGTGGAGAAAGGAAAAAGTAAAAAGATATAAATTCGCAGATCCCAACACATACCATCTGGATTCAGTTCTCCAGGAGTGGGGACTGGAAATGTGTTTTAAAAGCAGCCTAGGTGATTCTGATTCAGCCTGGCAAACATTTGGAGGTCATCTTCCTCTCTTTTAGCACATGCCATTTTATGTTTTTGTTTTTAACGAAAGGCTTTTCTCTGCTCAGGTGCCAAAGAATAATGGGGTCAGGATTATAGGGCTCAGATTTAGACCATTTGAAATTTGATTCCTAATACAATATTAAAATATAAGAGCACTCAGTGCATGTTTACTCTTATTATCCAGATCTGAAAACACCCATCCTGAGGCAGTGTGTCACAAGAATAGAGTGCTGATTTTGCTGAGGATATTTAGCACTATTTCTACCCTTAACTATTTCAGCTTCTATTATTTTACACATCAGAAGCCATTCATGTGTGTATCTGTAAGCCATTTCTTTTTGGAAATAAAAATCAATACAGTAGTATTGAAAAAAGGCCTAAATTGATATGCTGATTTTAGGTACTTAAGTGCCAATTTCAGTATCTAAATACTTGAAAGTCATTCTAAACCTCTTCTATCTTTTTGTCCTTAGTACCACCTGGGATTGACAGCGCAGCCTGAACTTTACCTTCTGAACGCCGTGGATGCTGATTCACTTGTGTCCAGATGACTGACAGCCTGAGAGACTATATAAGAACCACTTTTTCTAAGCCCTTTTGTGCCAGGTGTCCTGTTAACATATCTCTGTTAGTTCAGAGGTGAGTTTCGTTCAAATGTTTTGAACAAAAAACAAAGATTTCCTCATGGGAAGGGTGTTAAAAGCTGTAAGTGTAGGTTAGAGACCCACCCACCTCACAACAATCATACAATAGCCAGAGTTAAGGCCTGTGATGGGCACACACCCCTATGGGCTTGTGTCTTAACTTCCGGGGTATATGTATATATACTTATGTAAACCTGAACATACAGTTTGGGTAGAGTTTTAAGGTTATATAAAACTGATAGATCTTTTGTATTTTTTTAAAAGAATATTCAGATAAATCAGATTTTTTTTTTGTCTGGATCATAAGTGAGAAAGGACAGGGAATAATGTTCTTTTTCACAATGAACTGGTCAGGTTGACTATCTTGTAAAGTGATATTTTACTATGCCAGTTAAGTTTTACTTCAATCTTAATTGACCAGAGTATATCCTGGTCAATTATCCAGTTAATATCAGTATATCCAGTTAATATACTGATATTAACACATCATTTCTAAAGAAAACATTTCTTCTATTAGGCAATCATTATTTAACCCTGGTTATCAGCCTGCTTTGTAATTGTAATTGTCTTTGTTGTTGTCACTTTTCTTGAATTTTTTTGTAGTCATTAAACAAAGATGTGATAGCATTTGCCAAAGAGTACACTTAATACCTGGAAACAAGATCCAGAAACCATACTTTAACCAATGATCAATTTTCCCTGCTGCATTATAACTCAGCCCATTCTGGCTTTCAAGTTTTAGGTAGAAAAAGAAGAAACTTCTAACTTTTAACTTTGTTAAGTCCTGAAGCAAGATAATGGAGGTGTTAATCTTCTTTCTAATGTTTGTATAGTTTTACGTCTTTTCTTCCCGCTTTTCCTATTAATACTCCAAAAACCATTTCTAGGTCTAAAGTTTATTTCTAGGGGCTGCAAATATTTATATTGTTGAATCTCCTAGGGACTGTTAAACATTTCACTTTATTTTTATTTATTTATTTTTTTGAGACAGAGTCTGGCTGTGTTGCTCAGGCTAGAGTGCCATGGCATCAGCCTAGCTCATAGCAACCTCAAACTCCTGGCAGCTCAAGCAATCCTTCTGCCTCAGCCTTCCAAGTTGCTGGGACTACAGGCATGTGCCACCATGTCTGGCTAATTTTTTATATATATATATATTTTCAGTTGTCCAGCTAATTTCTTTCTATTTTTAGTAGAGACGGGGTCTTGCTGTTGCTTAGGCTGATATTGAACTCCTGACCTTGAGCGATCCACCCGCCTCAGCCTCCCAGAGTGCTAGGATTACAGGTGTAAGCCACCACGCCCGGCCTAAACATTTCACTTTAAAATGCATATTTATACCAAGTAGTATGAGATTAGCACTAGGGGACTTGGAAGATTAGTCCACATGTCATAAATCACCTGCTACATGTAGGTTACAGATTTTTTTTTTTTTTGGCCATCCTTCCTAACCAGGAATTTTTTTCATTAAAATTTTTGTAATAAAAAATTCCACATTAAAAAGTGGACAGTGTTGTTATAATTTTCTGATTGAAGAGTCAGAAGATTCACAGTGCCGAGCCCTCCGCATGGAAGTGCAGTTGGCTGGAACTGAATGACAGCCATCCGTTTCCAGTGGCATATACTCCAGGGTGATATATCCCCCACCACATCACTCCTCGTCTGCAAACCCTGCAGCCTTTGTGTTACTTTGAGCATCACGTTCCTCTTTCAGCTTTAGAGTTAAATGTATGACCTCTCTGCCTTATTTTAAAACTTACTATGTTTCAGTAGGACTTATTTTTTTTTAAATCAGGACATTGCCCATCTTCATTTATAATGAATGGTTTGGCCCTCAAAGTAGCAGGGATTTTTCTAAAATGACACTTTAAATTCCTTCATTTCTACTTCAGGGGTTCTTGAAACTTCAAACAGTAAGAGCAGCAACCCTGCAACCCAGGTTAGAGTCCTTCTGATCTTAAAATTGAGACTTGACTTTTTAAGCTTTTACTTAAAAAAGAGGCTCAAAATAAGTTTCAGTGTTTTAGTTTCTTTATTATACAAGACAACTCTAGATGAACTGACTTGTTGGATTTTACCCCCTCCCTGGGAAGTTTCATTTTTCAGTAGTTTCATTACCAGAGAATGTTGGGGAAAGGAAGGTAAAAAATAAAAACATCCTGTTTTGCACCTCGTCAAAAAGTGAGGTGGTTAGTTAATCTGAGGTTAAGTACTTAAGGGATTTCTGTAGCTCTTCTCCATTCTTTATATGTTACTAGGAACACAGTAAAGTTTACAAATATACCCCTCAGGTCACACATTCTCTTATAATCAGAAAATTTTATAATAAAGCAAACTGAATCATACTGAAACCAATAGAGGGAGGTTGATGTCTAAAGAATGAATCTTGGGTAAGCATTTTGCTAAGTTAAGAACATTTAATCATTCTTTATGATTTATAAATCTAGATTTCTATGTTAAGTGTGCTTATACAGACATTAATATATTCAATCATAAGAGTAACCTAGGTGCAATCACTCAGTTCCTGGGGTTCAGCATTATGGAGTCAATTTGTAAAAGGATGCTCTGACAATGTATACCAGAATGTCTGAAAAAGTGCATTTAAATAATTGTTACTGAGCAGCCGCTGCTACCTGTGTGTTGGCCTAATATAAAAAGCAGGCAGAGTATTGTGTATCCAGGCATATGAAATAGTTTAATCAGCAAGTAAGGCATCAGGGGTTGCAATAGGCAATGAAAATAGCCTTCTCAATTTTAGACATTACAACATTGGTCTACTAAAGGTTTGCCCAGGAAGTATTTTGCAAATTAAACTATGGTATGTTATCTGTTTATAGGGTCTTCCTGCAGTGACCCTCCCACTTTACCCAAGCTAATGTGGGTAAATAGGCATCCTGAAGACTTCCTAACTTTTCTCCAAATGTGACTTTACCTCTTAGTTTAAACAGTTTGTGGGTCCTCGTACCTAGCTACTTTTTTTTTCTTTTTTTAGAGACAGGGTTTTGCTCTGTTACCAGTTCGGAGTGCAGTGGCGCAATCATAGCTGACTGCAGCCTCCAACTCCGGGGCTTAAGCAATTCCCTGGCCACAGCCTTCTGAGTAGCTAGGACTACAGCTGCATGCCATCATGCCTGGCTAATTTTTAAAATTTTTAGTTAGAGATAGAGTCTCACTATGTTACCCAGGCTGGTCTTGAACTCCAGGCCTCAAGTGACCCTCCCAAAGTGCTGGGATTACAGGATTGAACTACCACACTCAGCCATAGCTACTTGTAATAAATAAATACTTTGCATTGCTTTTTTCAAGCAACAAATATATTACTTTATTTCTCTCAAATTAAGATTACAGAATTGTAGAACTTATTGAGTTTTGTAAGAAAAGCTAGTTTCTAATTAAACACTGTTAATCTATTTTTAATGCTGAGTGTATATAGAGAGTAGAATCTTTCCAGTAGCCTGGTTAGAAATATCTTTTCATTGCACAATCAACTTGAAAGGATGACTTATTTCTATACCAGCTGTCCTCAATTTTCCTGACCTTAATGGAACATAATAGATCCAGCTGCTGGAATATTTACTTTAATGGAATAAAGCAGTTAGATTCTTTCCTTGCCTATTTTCCAAAGAGGACAGTGTTTACCAAAATATGTATATTTGTTGTTAGTACTAGAGAAGCTTCATGATAGGTACAAAGTGGTTTTAACTTTTTAAATAATTACCTGTGCCAATAGGGGAAAAATATACAGAACAGTGGGTTAATATCTAAAATGCAGACATTTTCAGATATTCCTACATCTTTCGCTTCCCCAAATACTGGACTTCACCTTCCTGTCAGTGTAACCCTCCATTACAGGAAACACTGAAGAAAAGGAAATACCCACCACAAATCATCTTTCAGTACAGACACTATATTCTTTTTTTTTTTTTGGAGATGATGTCTCACTCTGTTGCCCTGGCTAGAGTGCAGTGGTGTCATCATAGCTCACTGCAACCTTAAATTCTTGGGCTCAAGTGATCCTCCTCCCTCAGCCTCCTGAGTAGCTGGGACTACAGGTATGCACTACCACACCTGGCTAAATTTTCTATAAGAGACAGGAGTCTCACTCTTGCTCAGACTGGTCTCGAACTCCTGAGCTCAAGCAATCCTCCTGCCTCAGCCTCCCAGAGTGCTAGGATTATAGATATGAGCCACTGCACTAAGCCCAGACACTATTCTTGATTTTATTTCAGTGACAACTTTGATTTTCTTTTCAGCTCTCTCTCTTAGGCTTGGAATCTTTGAGAGTATGCCTAAGTCAAGACACTTATGACTTCAACAAAGTCTAGTTAATTTTGTAGAACCCTAGGGCAATTACAGAGGAGTTTGAGGCCACAAGTATAATTAACATCTATTTTGGTTTCTTGTGTTTTCTACGGCGCCATACCACATTACCAACAGCACTTCTGGACTAAATTCTTTGCCATCTTGTGGGGTGGAATTTGTTAGTTTACCTTTGTATTTCTAGAAACAATTCAAAGTATAAAAATGAATACACAAATATTTAAATGTTAAACATTGTGTTTGTGGTAAAATACTCAAGATTCTATATAAGAATGAGGTGAAGAGTGGTGAACCAACTTTAAGTAGCAACATGACCATTCTCTGATGTAATTATTACCCATTCTAAAAAGACTTTATGAAACCTTAATTACTTTGCCCTAGTAGGGGAGAATTAAGTGATGAATAGAGTCTCACATTTAACATGGATATAGAAAAGTTTTCTGTAACCACTATATAACTACTAATTTTCAGATTAGTTTGGCATGATATAGATTGCTTTCTGACACTAACTAGAAAATAAAAAAATTTTAATTCAGAAAATCATGTCCTATGTTCTAAAAGACAATCAGAGAATATTTGAGTTAACTATTTATGATTGTTGATTTGGAAATCAACTTCTTAAAACACTGAGACTTAATATACAAGGACTATGAGAATTCTGTGATACTTCTGCAGTAAAATTTGCTACATATTGAAAATCCATGCTTCATAATAAATAGTTTTCAGATGTCTCTGTCTTTCTTCCTTCCAGTATGTAGATTCATTTTTTGGACACATTGAAGAATCGAGGTCTAATGTAATCCTTATACATAGAATAGAGAACACCTAGGAACAGAAAGATGTATATCAATAGAGTATCCATGGGAAACAAACACTGAATTTCTTCCACTTGTATTTTTGTGAAATCAGCCCACAATTTAAAAAGAAACAAACAAAAGCCTTCCCTCATAAAGTAGCTCTAGACAAAACCCCCACAAAAACAAAACCGTAAGAGCGCCCTTTAAGATCAGTATCAACCTGAATTTATAACGTTACTATGTCACCCTAAAGTTTGAATTTTAAAATATTGGTGAAATATTAGGAAAGTGGGCAAATTTGACCAGATATTAACATAAGGCATTTCAATTTAGCAAACATTTATTCAATGTCTACTTGTGCTCAGTATCCTGAGGAAAACAACGGTGAATGGATCTAATCCCTGCTTCTGGGGGTTTACAGTCCAGTGGGTGAACTAGCTATGCGTTTAGGCAGATGATATATATGGCTTCCACAAGTCCAGGGCCACGCAGAAAGGGGGAAATAGCCAGGGGAAACAGGCTGAAAAAGAGAGAAGCTGCTTCAGTTAGCTCCAGGGATATCAGCAGATGTTCACACTCAAAATCAAGTTAAGGAGTCAGATTTATTAATAAGCTACAACTCACATCATCACCTCGAGCCCCAGCCCATCTCAATTATCCAGGCATCAGCTATCCAGTAGAATGTCTAAACTAAATACTTCACTTTCCTTCTAATTTCTTTCTGATACTGCTTGTTACTATCTTCATAGAGTGCACAGAGGATAAAGGGTAAGTTAGTTCTTACATATCAACATGATAGGAAATTGAGGTAGAAGTCTGTGTAATTTTCTAATGAAATAGTACTATAACTAGAATTGATGCATAAAATTTAAGCCAACTTTTTAAAAAAAACTTGAATCACTGTGGCATCTATGGAGATAATATTCTCAGATTCAGAGAGAATTATAGGACTCCTTTCCCTGTCCTTTGGTTTATTAGACACAGATGATTCTTACCTCTTGCCTACTTCCTAAATATTGGTGTTGGCTAAAGTTCTGATCACAACTCTTTTCTCAACTCATCCACACCTATTGCTTCACTGGTAAGCAAGTTAGATCTCTTCTGAGTGTGAATCCCATATATTCATTATTGTACATGTGACATTTCCACATCCTCTAGATTGGTGGTCTCCAAACTTTCCAAACTTACCTAAGTAAATATGTTGAGCATGTCCCTCAAAACATGCATTTATTTATAAACAATATAAATGTACTCTTTTTAAAAAATTTTTTTTATATATATATTTTAATAGAGACAGGGTCTTGCTCTTACTCAGGCTGGTCTTGAACTCCTAAGCTCAAGCAATCCTCCTGCCTAAGCCTCCCAGAATGCTAGAATTACAGGTGTGAGCCACCATGCCCCGCCAAACAATATAAATGTACTATGGTCAATCTATCTATTAGTAAAGCTTGTGCTTTCTTTTTTGAAGATGGGGTCTTGCTATGTTTCCCAGGCTAACTTCAAACTCCTGGGCTCAAGTGATCCTCCTGTTTCAGCCTCCTGAGTAGCTGGGACTATACAGGAGCACCACCACACCCAGCTAGTAAAGCTACTTTATTTTTAAGATAGAATATTTTTTTCCCACATCCACATGGGTCTCTTTATACATCTTCCAGGATATGAGTACTCCAATTTGGAGAAATGTCATAGGCATCTCAGTGTAATATAAAATTAAGAATTTAGGCTCTGGAGTAGATTGCACATGTGATCATAAACAAGTAACTTTCCCTCTCTAAGCCTCAGTTTCCTGATCTGTAAAATGAGTTAATATGAGTTAATATCTACCTTGGAGGGTAGGTTTGTGGTATCATATAATAAAGACTGGTTTTTGTCCTGGGTTCCTGATATGATGGAGCTTCTAAAATGCTTGGAATTTCCTGAGTAATAGAAGTGTCTTTGTTATTCATGAGCTTTTTGGATCATGCCTGAATGATATTAGATCCCTATAAACTTAATTAAGTGATCACTAATTGCAGCTGCTATCCAGATGTGGTTTCATTGCTAGAGCGAATCAACACAACCTTCGCTATTTCGTATGTAGCTGTTAATCTAGTTGATTGCTTTTTTCTGTATACCTTTTAGTAAAGACAATCAAAAGCAATGGCTTTCACCTGTTTGGGCCTGCAGTATACTTTCACCGTCCAATCTCAGGGCTGTGTGAACTCCAACTCCTTGCCATAATTGTCTGCAAGGACCTAGATCATCTCTTCATTCCACAGGACATCACATTGGTCTATTACATTAATCTGATCTGAATATCATTGGGAAATTGGAATGCATGGTATCTTCTGAGGCACTTCTATATCCTACGATTAAAGACAATGGAAAACTACACCTAATGTAGGCAGGGTGGCTGACCCAGACCTTTTAGGAAAGATAGTTTGGGTTATCCCAGCAGTCAAGTAACCATGAATAGCTAACATACTTGCTGAAAACAGAGAGAATGTGAAGTGGGTAGTGTTAAGAATATAGTTACAATACCAGCTATGACCATCTGATCAGTTGCAGAAACAAAGACTGCGCTACTTCTGAGTGTTTCTTCCGTATTTTTACATGAATGCATTTGTGTATATATATACCATTTCTTTCTATTCTCCGCTTTCATTTACCTATCATCTAATTCTAATATCAGAAGTGTTAATAGGAGTTAATCTTCTGTCTCAGGATTTAAGACACAAGAAATCAAGGGGAAGGTGATTCAGCTCAAAGAGGAATCAACATCACCCAAAGATGGATAAAGAGACTTTGTTTTTTATTTTTTGTAGAGACAGGGTCTCACTTTTGTTCAGGGTGGTCTCGAACCCCTGAGTTCAAACGATCCGCCCGCCTCAGCCTCCCAGAGTGCTAGGATTACAGGTGTGAGTCACCACGCCTGGCCGTGGATAAAGAGATTTTGTATCCTGTTTTGGGAGAGAATTAGCATGTTTTTGGTTATACAGGGGATGGCTCATTTTGCCATTGTCTATATTTGGAAGCGTGATTAAAAGAGATATATATGGATGTCATGTTGGCAAGGGCTGGACAGTGGTAGATTTGTATTACGTCAGTTGAACTAACCTGTAGCTACATTTTCCAGAATTCCTTCCCTTTTATTTCCTAGGTTAGTGTACAAGAGACATTTTGCATGAGATTTAGAAGGCACAAGTGAAGCAGCAGCCAAAGTCTTACGCTTGGAAGATACTGGTGCAGCACATTTTTGCTTGTCTGCTGGCCCATTTTCTCAGCATGGGCAGCAATCACGAGTATGGCTACTATGGCTCCTGCTGAAGTTCCCCCTTCATCTTCTCTGACTCCTTTGCCAGGTCCATGCCAGCTCCAGAATGAAGGGCATTGGCTTTTTCGGTATTTTACTCCCATCACTGAATGCGGAGGCTTGAAGATGGTTAAAAAAAACACAAGGATGGTTTGCAGGTTCCAATTTGCCTTGCTTCTCCCATTTTACAATATCTTTCCTTCCTAATTCTTTGCCCTGCCCACTTCAGGCCCAGCTCCAGATTCATAAGCAACAGCCTCGTAATTATACAAGTCCAAACACCTAATAAATCCCTTATTAAATATTACTAGTTTTGCTTTTCTCATCAAACACTGATTGAGTCACCTACCATACCAAACTATTCAGGGTTCCACTAACATGCCATGTTTCTGTGTCTTTCTTTTCTTCTCCTCCTGGAATCCTGATCTCCTTCTCTGCCTATTTAAATCCTCCATATTCTTGGGTCATCACACAGTTCACATCCTTAGAGAAGCCTTCCCTGACCTCCCGGCCCTACTTAAATACTACTCCTTCGTGCTGGTGCTTCCACAGCAACCTGTGTGTCTCTGTCACAGCATCCATGACTTTGTATTGTCGTCTTCTCTTCCTGGTCTGTCTGTAAGGAAACTAAACTATTTGATGGAAGAACTTGAGACCTTGTATCTCTAGACCAGCACAGTGTCTGGTACAAAGCAGGTGTTAGATAAATGTCTGCCGAATGATGAAAATGAGGACTGTGACTTTGCAGTAAAGCTTCTTGTTGTATTTGGTTCAAGACTCACGTATCACAGCTTGTAATAATAAGATAATTACCACATAACTTTCTACAGGCAAGCCCCACACCCATCATTCCATAATCCCCAACCTACTCTCAGGCTGACTCTATTCTGCACAGCATGAAGGGGATCTAAAAACATTGCGAGTTGTTCTTATTAATGTAGATAAAAAAATTTAGATAATTTAGGTCCTAAAATGGACTTGTTATTAGAACTATCTGATTTAGCTGTTGATAACAACCTGAATTAACCAAGATAATGTACTCCTGTTCTTTGGATTTAAGTGTATAGATGTTTGCTTAATTTATGGACTAATTAAAAAAAAAGATTTGTCTAATGCTCAAACCTGGAATAAAAGGAGAAGGCAGCTGTTGAGATTCGTAGGCTCTAAAAATGTCTTGTCACTTAAACTATTTTAATAACTACATCTGCTGTTCATATATGCTGTGAAATAGCATCAGTGCTCTTAGCCATGCAATATAGGAGATGATCTAAAACTGCTCCTCTTAGCTGAGTTATTTAGGACAGGAACTATTCACTGCTCACTTCACTACAGAGAATAACAACCTATCACACCCTACTGGGGGGTTTTGCTGGTTTTTGTCAGGTTTTGTCAGCTGAAAATCCTCAGAAATTCAGCCCATCACTGGGCAGCAACCTCAACCAAGCGAGGATCAATCTTTCTTACCCTTCTCCTAGTACATCATCTTGACCCAATATTCATCTTCTACTATTCATGAATAAAAGAAATAAAAATACTTTTAAAGACAGCTGAACATAAGATACAAATTATGCAGGTTACCTAGAGTCACAGCTCCTACAACAAATCCTTGGGCAGCAACTCTCAGGTGAATAAGATGAATGGACATTTTCTGATCTCTTCTGTACTTCAGCTTGTAAAGACCATAGGACACCACAGTCACAAAACCTGCTACACCTGTGAATTTAAAAAGTAAGGGTTAAATAAACAACAGACAAAAATTCCCAACTGCTTAGAGAGTTAAATGAAAGGCTATCTAGGCCAGGAGCAGTGGCTCACGCCTGTAATCCTAGCACTCTAGGAGGCTGAAGCAGGAGGATCGCTTGAACTCAGGAGTTCAAGACCAGCCTGAGCAAGAGCGAGACCCTGTCTCTACTAAAAATAGAGAAAAATTATCCAGACAATTAAAAATAGAAAAAATTAGCTGGGTATGGTGGCACGCTGTAGCTGTAATCCCAGCTACTCGGTAGGCTGAGGCAGGAGGATCGCTTGAGCCCAGGAGTTTGAGGTTGCTGTGAGCTAGGCTGACGCCATGGCACTCTAGCCCCAGCAAGAGAGCGAGAGTCTGTCTCAAAAAGAAAAAAAAAAAAGAAAAGAAAAAGAAGGACTATCTAAAGGATAAGTATCTGGAAGATAAGCAGGCAAGATAGCAAAGAATACTTTAAAAAGAACCGTGGATTTGATCTACCGGATTTCAAAATGGTCCTTTAATATTCTTGGATTCAGTATTTACAGTTTTACTCTTCCCAGAAGAACTTGAACCATAGAGTATAGTAGCTTGTCTAGTCCTTTGTAATTTTCCTGCGGCATGATTTTGAATTGTGCATGCTACCACGGCTATTATCTGGGGCAAGTCACTTAGCTAGAGAGTGAGCCAACCCAACATCCCAGCATCCATAGCTTTTGAATGTTTGGCTTTACTCCTCTCTTCCTGTCATCAAATAGGAGTAAATCTAGTAAAATGAGGGGGAAAAAAACCTTTGTTCTTCTGTAAAAAATAAGACAATAAACTTTAATGAGAGCTGAAAACGTATGAATATATGTACAAAAAGTACGGCTCTGAGAAGAACTGTAATTCTAGAAAAGTCCATACAAATATTTCTGTATTTCCTACAAAGGTCAAGGGGTAAATATACTGCTGTGACAGCCAAGATCCTATGTAACTGGCCCCAAAACAAATTGATTAACTAAAGAGAAGATTCCAGAAAGAGATTTAAAACACTATGAGAACTTAATGCACAAGAAATCAAAAATAACCAAGTAACAGGTAAAGGAATGATCATTTAATGAATGCCATCAGTACAACTTATTGGTATACAGAAGAACTAACTTGGATTTGTACTTCACAGCAGACTCTCCAAAAAATATTCTGGATGGGTAAGATTTAAATGCAAAACAAAACAAAAAACTTTAGAATAGCATATTTATAACATCAAGAGGATAAGGTAGACTTAATAGAAAAGTCTGACAAGGACAAAATGCTGTATTTGACAGAAGAACAGAGAAAACTTTGGCATGATAAAAGTATGGGTCTATTTTTTGGGTTCTCTATTCTATCCTGTTGATCTGTGCATCTGACTCTCCATCAATATCACACTGTCTTGATTACTGTAGCAAAACAGTAAGCCTTAATATCAGGTAGAGTGATTCCTTCCACTTTATCCTTTCTTAAAAAAGATTGTTTTAGGTGTTCTAGGACTTATGCCTTTCCAAATAAATTTTAAAAATAAGCTTGTCTATGTCTACAAAAAAAACTTCTCTGGGATTTCAATAGGAACTACATTAAGCCTATAGATCAATTTGGGGGAGAATTGACATCTTCACTACATACTGTGCCTTCCAATTCATCAACACAGTAGTCTCTCTGTTTATTTAGGTCTTTGATTTCTTTCATTAACATTTCATAATTTTTAGCATGCATGTTTTATTACATTTATACCTAAGCATTTCATTTTCTTTGGAGTGACTAAATGGTATTATGATTTTAATTCCAGTTTTCATGTTTCTTGTTAGAATATAGAAATGTAAATGATTTTTATGTGGTATAGCAAATTTTGAATAATTATGTTGGTTGATATGTGTCAATGGGTCAGTGAGAATATATCTATACTTTCAGGATCTGTTTAATAAGTGGAAATAAAAATCAGTAAATAATCACATTTCTGTATGTATTTTAGAGGCTTATTAGCAATAAATGAAATTGAAATAAAAATGATATAAACATATAAAAGCAGCAAAATACCATAAAATAATGATGGTAGACACATGGGGAAACAGGTACAATGCTGAAAGCTCTGTAAGTTTGACCAAATCTTTCTGGAAAGAACTATGGAAATACATATAAATGAATTTCAACTGAACATGCTTCCTGCCCTGGAAAGTCTACTTTTGGGGACATACTCGAAGGAAATAAACAAAAGTCAAGAAAATGACAAAAAGATGCTCATGGTGGAGAAAAAACTAAACAATGCAAATGGCTCAAACAGAAGAAAAACTGCCATTGATATTTAAAAAGAAAAACTGCCATCGATATTAAAAAGAAAAACTGCCATCGATATTTAAAAAGAAAAACTGCCATCGATATTTAAAAAATGAGAATAGGAAGTATTAATACACAGAAATGTACATATGAGATGTTAAGTGAAAGAAGCAAAACCAAATACTCTGTCAACACAAATGTTAAAGACATTATGCATGCACAGACCACAACAAGATAATTTTGAACAATGGAAATATATTTATAATGATGGAAGTTGTTTAAGATAACCAATATAAGTGTTTTGTAAATTATCTGCACAGGACACTCCATGCTATAACAGGAAATACATAGTAGACATTGTTAAAAAATAACAATAGCTAACCAAAACTGTTCCATGATATAAATCCAAATTTTATCATTATTTATTTTCTGGCAAAAACTTGGCTCTCTTCCTTTGATCAAATCGAAGTTCTGTTCTTACTTAATTTGGCTTTGTTTCTTTTAGAGATTAAAGTCAGAACCTTTATTGTTTTCCATATAGTGTCCCTAGTTTATATATAATTGAATTTAGCTGGAAACACCTTTATCTTTCTACTTTAATCACCCTAAATGTCTCTGGAAAAATAATTTAATATACAACAGGCACAGTGACTAATCTCCGTTCATTATAGTGATCTGTTCAAGTAGCATGGAGTTCCTGAATTGTTTTTCTAGTTAAAAATGCTAAGGAGGATAAATCACTATTCAATTATCTCCTTCCATTTCTTATGGGTGCTATTACAAGTCTTAATCAAATTTAATGAAACTTCTAAACAGAATATTACTAAAAAGTAAAATTTGGTTCTTTCCGATATGTTGAATAATGATACTTAATAAGTTGCTAAAGTTGCAGTGACATTTAATGGAACATATGACATACCTATTTAAAAGATTTTATGGAATATAGTCACAAATTTAGGTCAGTCTGACTTAAGTAAATTATTTTAATAGTTTCCAGACAAAACGTATACAAGGAAAGAGATATGGCCGCAGTATACAATAATAATGTTTAGGGCAGCTGAAGCATCTATGGAGAAGAGAGAAAGTTCAGTTTTTAAGAATAATATTGGTGCTTAGATATCGTGGGTTTTTTTTTTAAGTCCACATACATACAGTACTTGTTGAAAATGTAAATATATGAAAAATGTGTGGAGAAAGAATAAAGACGCTAAAGTTATAATACCACTTCTTTAGTCCAGAATTTACTTAATCATCATGCTCAACATCTGGAACACACCAGGAAGCCAGCATTAAGGACCACTGAGCAGCCCAAATGAACACCACAAAGTTCATGCACTCAAGTGCACAGGTAGGCCCAGGCTTTCACTCAGAGCTTTACTTTGAATGAACTCACAGTTCTTTCAAGTTTGGGTCTCTAGCTTCTGTGCCACAGAACATTAGAAGCAGAAGTTTTTAATGGTACCCAATAGGACAGAAAAAATAGAGAAATCTATACACAGCAGACATAAGAACTCTTTTTTTTTTTAGCAGTCAAATACAGCAGTGAGGGTTTGTATACCAACTTTAGTGATATTAATGTTAATAAGTTCTGATAACCCACTACCTTTGGACCAGCCCAGACATAAGAGCTGAAATGTTGGAGTTACTTACAAGACAAGGAAACAGATACATCTCAATAATGTTTAACAGACTGTAAATATAATAAACTGCTGCTGTTGCTGACAATCCTGAGTCATCACAGAAAAGTTAAAGTCCATTCACTCAGTTCCATTGGATTGGCTGGGAACTGATAATTTTTAGATAGACCTCTAACAAAATGGATAAAACAGTAACTTTTTTTTTTTTTTGGGACAGAGTCTCACTGTGTTGCCCGGGCTACAGTGCCGTGCGTCAGCCTAGCTCACAGCAACCTCAAACTCCTGGGCTCAAGCGATCCTCCTGCCTCAGCCGCCCGAGTAGCTGGGACTACAGGCATGCGCCACCATGCCCGGCTAATTTTTTCTATATATTTTTAGTTGTCCGATTAATTTCTTTCTAATTTTAGTAGAGGCGGAGTCTTGCTCTTCGCTCAGGCTGGTCTCGAACTTCTGAGCTCAAACGATTCGCCTGCCTCGGCCTCCCAGAGTGCTAGGATTACAGGCGTGAGCCACTGTGCTTGGCCTAAATGTATCTTTTTATGTCAAAGGCAAATGGAATATAAAACCCTCTCCAAAAGTGAATTCCTATCATGCTGAATACAAGGAAGCTAAGAACCAGTGGGACATACATACATGCAAGCATGCACACATGTGAGCACACACAGAGCTGAGCTGCAGTAAATTGAAAGAGAAGCTATTTTCCTACAGCAAGTAACTAGCAAGAGGGCATTTTATAGAACCCTTTACAGAGAAGTAAAATTTCATTAGCAATATAATTGATAAAGATGACGAATTTAATGTAATGGCAATAGCTGATGCAGAAACTTAGATTTTCCTATTAACAGTATTACAAGAAATAAAAATCCTGATTAAGTTGATAGGGAACAAAAGCAGTGTGGGACACAGAAGCACATCACAGAACCTGGACCACAGAAGGAAAAAATTTTGGCTGGGAAAAGAACTAAGACAATTCCCAGCTATGGACTAAAGGTCTTTCATTTCTTCGCTGAGGATATACTTCAAATTAATGTCAGACATTCACTGATCATTTTGAATTAAAATTGGATGGGCCCCAGAGGGAGTAGCCCAGTAAGATTGGCTGGCTCAGTATACCTTCCCACGGGGGCCAGTGGCCAAGACTCCCTTCTCCCTCAAACAGCATGCAGGTGAGAATTGCCGGGGTTCAGCTCAGTGGCTTTCATCATTCTGTATCTTAATTGTTAAGATTCTTTCAAAAGGGTGCATTCTTTCTTTGGACAGTATTAATGTCATTAAATGTCTTGTCTTTTTTCTTTGTATCCTAAAGAAGCATCTTATTGACATGTTAGCCTTAATACGATTTAGCATATCTTTTCAAAAATCTCTGATAGACAAATTAGAGGGACATTGATATCCCAAGAGTCATATCTGTGTTACCGCACACTTCTCTTCCGTTTACCATTTCTGGTAACTGACCTGTCCCTAGGGATAGACATATGATACAAGCTGGGTGACACAAGGTTCCTCACTTCCCTGGCCACAGTGATTGGTTCAAGGAGTAAGCAAAAAGTCAGGGCAATCAGAGTCTTTCCCCAGGTTTTTCAAACTGAATGAGGAAGAAAGAAGATTTACTTCTTTCTCAGTTGGAATGCTGTATGTAAGTAAGTTTGGAGCGGCCTGCAGCCATGGTGGTAGCCTAATAGTAGGAAAGACTAAATCCAATATCCAAAGAGAAACAGAGAAAGAGAAGCCAATGACATCGGATCCCTGTTTCCAGCAACCCCAGATACAACTGCGTCCTTTTTGTTTACATAATCCTAAATACCTCTACCCCAACTTTGTTACTTCTGAATTTGGTTTAATTTAGCTTTCTGTCTCTTGCAACCTGTGAAAGCTGTCGGAATCATAATGGAGTCACATTGATTAAAAAAAAATCCTGGAAAATAGAGCCAGGGAAGGCTATGAAGGGAAGGTTCTCATGCATAAATGCCTAAAAACAAAAACTGTCACAAAAGACTCCGCAAAAATTGCAACCAACAAAGGCCATCAGACCTTACACAAAAAATTCTTTTGTGAGAACATCTGCCGAACAACTGCCTGTCCATTCTCAGACTGGAGTCACTGTTGTTATTGATCCCTGTAGCCAAGAATAATTGTCCCCAAACAACTAAGTAATCCTCCTCAATGTCCTTTTAAAACCTTGCCTTCTTTTACCTCCCTGAATATGCACAGTTTACTATGGCATGTGTATTCCCACTGCAGTGCCTTATACCTAAATAAATATCATTTTCTTTTAGAGAGCTTCTCTCTGTTTGTTATTTAGGTTGACAAACCAAAAAGAGTTTCAACAAATATAAAATCCATCATGCATCTATTTCAAAGTTTAAATCTCATCGGGCAATTTTCTTTCTTTTCATGGCCCGGATCAGCAATGTTTAGAGAACATACACCACTCTACCTGCCGTTCGTCACACTTCATTTTCCTTCTTTCTGGTCCTTGGACATAGAGGCCCCTTTCTTCTTCCAGGCCTTTGCATTTGCCTATCCCTCCTTGTGCAATGACTTTCCCCAGCTATTTTTATACTTCCCGTATGCTGGGTATTTGAGTCTCCCTCAAATGCCACTTTCTCAGAAAGACTTTCCCTACTGTATTAAACAAAGTGGGCTTCTCCAGTGAGTTTTTTTCATGACCCTATTTTTTCCTTTGTGATATTTATCCTAATACAGATTTATCTTGTTTGTTATCTGTCTTCCTCCATAAAATGTCAGCTTTATGAGGGCAGGAATCTTGTCTAGCACTCACTGCTTCCTCCCAGTGCCTGGAATGGTGACCAGCATACGGTAGACACTTAAACACTTCTGAACTGTTATATTGAAATGTCATTGCAATCACTGCACATGATTATTGTTGAGATTACAGTATAAGATAAACTACGTATACTTTTCATGCCATATTATATTTTAGCCATTCTTGACCATCTTTTGCTCTCCCGTACAATCTTGAGTCACGTCACTCCTTTGAGTATTCTCCGTACATAGACCAGAGGGATCCTAACTTACTGTGACAGCTGAGATTCTGCTCTTCACAGTGGGTGGGTCGGATCTAGTAGCCTCTCAGAGAGATCTACCTTCCATTCAAGAGGATTTGAAGCTAAGCCCTAGGAGGCCAGTGAGCAGTTTAGAGGGAGTCTGGAAGACCTTGACTGAGTGGGTCATTTAGTGCAGTTTTTTGTTGAGGCACTAGGTGGCAGGTGACTATGCTCTTGGATACAAATGGGAGTAATTAGCATTACAGTGCCTATCAAATGCTGGATAACTTTCTCTGTTGACATTAAACGTACCGGGATTTTAATCATTTGACAGGATGGCAAGAATTATGATAGGGCTTTGGCTTTGGTCTATGAAGAGTAATGTATATTCTGAAACTCTGTTTTCAGATTCACAAAGAAAATGTACAACATGGGAACATTAAAAAACTAATCTGGTAGAAAGATTAATGTCAGCTCCGGGTTACTACCAGGAGAGATATCTTTATATAATAAAACTGCAGTCTCTACTTTCACTGCAATAACAGTTTTGTACCTTTTGGATTAATAATCTAATTTAGTAAATAATTGATTTGCATCTTTCTCTTTTTAACCAAAGATTTAAAAAAAAATCCTTTCAAACATAAACTGATCAGAGAATCTATTGTTTCCCTAGTAACCTTGTCTACAGCATCCTGGGGGTGGAGAGTCTTTATTTTCTGCCAAGGCCACAGATCCTGGAAAAAACAGTCAATGTAGGACATGTGCAAAAGCAGATTGTTTAGATATTTCCTTTTATTAGGCAAAAAATGAAAGGTTCAAGTCATCTGCTATTAAATAAAATAGAAACCCAAATGTGATAAACACAATACATTTTAATAAATATATTTCCTTCCATGTTGTGGTCTTTAAAGAGTGGTAGTTGGAACTGTAATAGGAGGTAGATGGTAGTAAAGGCTCCCAGCAAAGGAAGAGAGGGTGAAAGCAAGAGTGAGGACGGAGAGCTATTAAAGGAGAGTGGGAGAGAGAAATTCACACAACAAAGAGACCAGAGAGAAAAAGGAAAGTCAGAGGCACAGAGAAACATCAGAGAAAGATAGATGTAGGATAGATGGGAGATAGGTTCACAAACGAGAAGAAAAACAGAAGGAACAGAGAAGAAGATCAAAATCCAGAGAAGGATGATCAGAAAAGGAGCTTGGTGGGCTTTGAGATGTCTTTATTGGCAGCTATTTCTCGAGGACTGCTTATGCTTCAGATTTCACAATAAAATCATATTTGAATGTGAATCAGTGAATTGTTGTTTACTGCTCTTTAACTGATCTAACACTTAAGCTTTAGAAAACTTTCTTTAAATAAATGTGAGTGAGCTCTTTCAGATTGCCAGGGGCAAAGTGAGGCTCAGATTAGGATGTGTAGAAAGGATATACAGAGAAGAAAGGAAAACAGGAACCACATATAGTCAAGCCTTTCAGAAAAATAGGACTTGGAAGATCTTTTAGGTGAGAACACAATTCTAGCCACTAGGTGTCATGTTACTGGGTTAGAACCAGGGAACCGTAGTGCTTTCTTTGGTTTTTCTTTATTCCCATCCCTTTTCTTTCAACCTCTGCTTCTGCTGTTCCTCTCATTATCAATGATTTTCTTGCTGTCTCTGAATTCAAACCTCCTAATATGGAGGATCCATACTTGGTCGGTCATCATCCATACAGAGTGCCCGTACTGGGCAGAGCTCTTGCTTAAGTCTACATCAGAGACTAGCGGCCCTTGGGTTAGGTGCCCACTGAGGTTCAAACAACTCTAATCAAGAACAGACCTTGTGGTACAATGCATACATGAAACCTCTCTGTACTAGACTGTATGTTTGCCAGGAAATAAAACTAAAAGGCATCTTGGATGACGAGACAAATCCATTTTATGCCATTGCCCATGAGGGACACAGTACTTTTTCTGCTTAGACATATGGCTTCAATAATGTCCATACAACCTAATCACACTACTTCCTGTACACTTACTGACACAAAGTCAAGTCTAGACACTAAATTCAGAAGAAATGATACAAAACCCTTCAAACTTGCAATCTGAAGTCAACGGCCCTTGAGTTTTTTTTTTTTTTTTAAAGCCCAAGCCTAGTGAAGCAATAACATGGGATGTTCTGCTTAGAGGGGAAGGGAAAATGTGGGAATTGAATAAACTCTTTGAGGAAAAGAAGGGAAAGAGAAGGGAAGGGAAAAAGATTTCCCTCCAGTGAGAAATAGACAGAGAGGTCTATGAGCTGTGGGTGTCCTTGCACCTAATTCTGTACCCCAGATGTGTGAAGTACATGAGAGAGACACCTAAGGAGGGGGGATTTCCAGCCTCTGCAAACATCTGTACCTGCCACGTGATGACCTGACTTCAAGTTGACAGAGTTTGAGGGACCACTATGGGCTTATGCAGTATAGATGTGGTGGCATCCATTAAGGCCTGAAGAATGAAGACCTCAGAAGAGCAGCTGGAGGATAGAGGCATTTTTTAAACACCATGTAAGACTTCCAGGTTCTTATCAGACTTGAATATTGCCCTGATATTACCTAAGATGAATTTCCAATATTACAGCTTGCTTACATATATATATGAATTCACATTCTATTTGATTTAGAGAAAATAAAGAAATGGATATTTCTTTAATTCCTGAGTTTATATACTAGAAATCATACCACCTGTCCTAAGGACAAACAGTGAATGTAACCAGTCTGAGGAAAGATTGGTACACTAACCACCCTTCTCTTTCACCTCCTAAATTAAGATAGGCCTTGGTCAAGTTATGGTTTTTACATTTTGCATTTGTCTGACAACTTGAAAATTTTCTATGAACATAACCATATTTTAAAAGTCTAACAAAAGTTGTGTATCAGTAATTATATTAGTCAGGGTTCTCCAGAGAAACAGAGTAGAAATATGTATACACACACATACACACACACACACACACACACACACACACACATGTATGCATTATAAGGAACTGGCTCTCATGATCATGGAGGCTGAGAGATCTGCAGTCAGAAGCTGAAGACCCAGGAGAGCCAATGGTTATGGTTCTAGTCTGGATCCGAAGACCTAAGAACCAGGGGAGTCCACGACATAGGGCCAGTCTGAAAACTGGCAGGAAGAGTCAATGTTTTAGTTTGAGTTCAAAGGCAGGAGAAAACCAACGTTCTAGCTCAAAGAAGTCATACAGGGGGAGTTTCTTCTTATTCAAGGGAAGGCAGTCTTTTCGTTCTATTCAGGCCTTCATCTAATTGGATGAGGTCCACCCATGTTAGGAAGAGCAATGTGCTTTACTCATGCAAATGTTAATCATCCAAACACACTCTCACAGACACACCCAGAATAATGTTTAATCAAATATCTGGGCACCCCCATGGCCCAGTCCAGTTGACATATAAAATTAACCATTATTGCAATCACCTTCAATTTCTCTCATAGAAAAACATTAGTAGGACAATGTTTTGGCTTGTCCTCTGGCATCCAGCCTATATGGCCCAACTCAGAGATCACAGAGAGGCAGAAGGGAAATAGAGCCAAGCCATTGCATATCTTCCCTTGACTGGGTGGGATATGACAGTCTTTCTTGGTCCTGGGCGCATCTCAGCCTGGGTACAGGGAGCTGGCTGGTCTGTAGGTAGATTTGGGGATCCTGTTTAAACTTGGATGGAAAGGAATCTACAAGAAAAAGGCAAAAGAGGCTCTTCTCAGGCATTGAGAACAAATGGAAATTGACAGCAAAGATAGAGTATGTTTTCCTTTAGGCTGACTGTAAGTTCTCATTAGGTAAGGGAGTCAAAGCTTATTTACAGAGTAGCATTCCAGTTTTGTTGTGTATGGGCTGCAAGTCCAATCAATTCTCATGAAACAGAATGTATAGGTTCCCATTACAATGAACTTCCATAAAATTAGTCTCTGGGCACAGGACCTTGGGGAATGTGAAGGGCTGTATTGACCCTTTGGGAAGGCAGAGGTGGGGTTCTGTAGACTTCACTGCTGCCGGCCCCCACTCTTGCAGGCTTCCCCACCTCCCCTTTTCCCCCTCATCCTACTCTCCCCCTTCCCTTCTCCTTCCATCCCTCCAGATGTCCACTGAGGTGACTCAGTGCTGGTGCCCAGACATATAACCATTCTGATCCCCACTTTACCCGTCTCAAGGGATGAGATCTACTTAGCAGAGTTGTAATGAAGCCTAAATAAAATAACATGTATGAATGTCCTTGCACAGAGGAGACACTCGGTAATTATTTGGTAGAAAACAAAGAAGGATAAAAGAAGGCAGTGGTTTAAGTGCTACCCAGTATGTGGAAAGATAAATCACTTGATGGAAAGTTTATCATGGGTAGGATGTGAGGAGGGTGAGTCAGAGTAAACTAATGAAGGAGTGTGATGTTGCAAGGTGCAGGCTGTCTCTGCTGCTGCTGACGTTATTTGAAAGAGATATAAGACTAAAGCTCTAGCTGGTGGTAATTAAAGGAGCTCCCTAGGCACTTTATGTGGCTGGATGTTAGCCTTTGTGTCCTGCCTGAGACCAATTCCAGCTGATATAATGATTAATAAATCCTGATGGCAGCCCCTCAGCTGCATGGCTTTTATAAAAAATAATATTTTCTCCATTGTACTTTCCATAGTTAGTGTTTCACATAAGTGAGCAGGGAAAAGGCCACAGTATCAAACCTGGTCTACTTTTCTTTTTTAGGGCAGATGGATGAATTCCTGGACTGATTCTGACATTAAGAAAGCCTTGTGAATGCGTGAAAAGTACAGGTGTTCTAGAAGTATTTTTCATAGTGCTTCCTGATATGGTCTTCATTACAATGATATATATATGAGGTCCTGAATCCTGAAAGTATCGGATGGTGCCATCCTGATCATCAACATGTGTTATGGATTAAATGGAGTCCTCTAAAATTCATATGTTGAAGTCCTAATGCCCAATGTGACTGTGTTTGGAGATAGGGCCTTTAAGGAAGTAACAAAGGTTTTAAAAGAGGTCATAAAGTTTTGATCCTAATCCTACAGGACTGGATCCCATAGCGTACACCCATGTAAGAAGAAGAAGAGACAACAGAGATCTCTCTCTCCTCACATGCCCAGGGAAAAGGCCATGTGAGACACAGTGAGAAGGTAGCCATCTACAAGTCAGAAAGAGAGCCTTCATTAGAAAACAAACCTGCCAGCACCTTCACCTTGGACGTCTAGCCTCCAGAACTGTGAGGAAAAAAACCTGGCCGGGCACAGTGGCTCACGTCTGTAATCCTAGCACTCTGGGAGGCCGAGGCAGGCAGATCGTTTGAGCTCAGGAGTTTGAGACCAGTCTGAGCAAGAGCAAGACTCCGTATCTACTAAAAAAATAGAAAGAAATTAGCTGGACAACTAAAAATATATATATAAAAAAAAATTAGCCAGGCATGGTGGAGCATGCCTGTAGTCCCAGCTACTCGGGAGGCTGAGGCAGAAGGATAGCTTGAGCCCAGAAGCTAGGCTGATGCCACGGCACTCACTCTAGCCCTGGCAACAAAGGGAGACTCTGTCTCAAAAAAAACCAAAAAAAACCTATTGGCACCTGAGGACTCTCAACATGGTGCCGTGGGCTGAGTCCAGTTGAGCCTACACTCTCCAGGGCTTATCTTGCGGTCGCCTGCTGTGATCTGCCATGAACAGAGAAGAAAGTGTCTCACAGCAAGTTCTGTCATATGCTTGGCTACATCTGTTTTTTATTGGCAGAGCCACAGTGATTGCAAAGAGCTCTACAGCTTGGTCCATGTTTCTTATTGCCTGTATCAGTTTCCTATTGCTGCTATAACAAATTACCTCACATTTAGTGGCTCAAAACAACACAAATTTATTCTCTTACCATTTTAGAGACCAAAAGTAAAAAATCAGTCTCACTGTGCTAATGTCAAGATGTTGGCAGGTTTGTTCCTTTTGGAGGTTCTGAGAATAGAATCTGTTACCTTGCATTCCAGCTTTTAGTGGCTGTCTGTCTTCCTTGGCTTGTAGTTGCTTCTTCCATCTTCAAAGCACAGCACTCCAATCTCTGCTTTCATCAGATCACCTTCTCCTCTGACTCTCACTCCTTTTGCATCCCTGTTATAAGGACCACTGTGATTACACTGGACCTACCTGGATAGCCCAGGATAATCTACCCAGCTCAATACCTTGATCTCATCTGCATAGTTTCTTTTGTCATATCAGGTACTATTCACGGGCTCTGGGCATAAGGGCATGGCTATACTCAGCCCACCACACTGCTCTCCTCTATGTTCTACACTCCCATGCACAGCCCCCTTACAGAGGCCACATCCATTTGCAACTCTCTGTGGGCTCATTATATTCCTCTGGGTGGAATGATCTCTCCTCCTTGAACACCCAGGTCTTGTGTCCCCTCCCCCAGGAAGCCTTCTCTCACTTCTTCAACTCACTTTGACTTCTCCTGTTACTTAAACTACGAATTGCATTATTTGGCTCCAATATGTTATGTTGAATTCAACTCTATTTTGTTTCACATAAATTTGTCTTGTTTCTCTAGCCAAGCTATAGGTTTCCTATCTAAATTGTATACATTTTCCCAATGTTCTTCTCCTCCATTCCCCTGAAATAATTTCTCTGGCCTCTGGGTCACCTTCTCCTTACCCTCCTGCCCATCGCAGGTCTGTGTCATCCCCAGTTGAGAGCCCGAGCCCATCAGTGGCCCTGCTTGTTTGCTTCCCATCCCACTCTTGGCTTCAGTTGTAGGCCAGGCTCCTCCTCTGGTCTTTCTGATGTCTTGTTCTGGGAAACTTCCTTGGCCCCAAGGCCCTCCATGACAGGGCCCTGTCTGCCCCTTGCGCTACCCTTCCCTGGGGCCTGGAGTTCTGCTGCGGATTTCCAGATGACCAAGGCCCAGCCTGCACATAAATTCTCTAGATAATTCCTGGTTTTATAATAATATGGGGACTCAGGACACTGACAAACCTGTGGCTGGTCCTGGCCCATATGTTAGAACCCTCCTGCCTCCCCTTGAGCCACAGGGGTTGCCAGTGGAGGAATCACGCTTTTATCTACCTAGATAAACACCCCCTTTCACATCTGAGACAAATCTCCCAGACAGTGTTATATCTCAATGTTCCTATCTACTGCCAACTCTAACCTTCAGCACCTTTAATCCTACATTTCTGTGAGTAAGCAGACATACCTCATAAATGACTCTGAAATACAACACAAGTTTTCTCCAATGCCTAACACACACCTACCAGGCATTCAGAACCAGTGGCAAGTGACTGGGGAATTGGGGAAGTGGTTTTATTCTTCATAGTCCATATGGGTACTTTCATGACAAAATATACTTGTTAGAGATACATTATGGAAAGAGAGCTGATTCCTTGGTTCCCACCTTTCTGGAAACATTAAAATTAACTGCAATTGCCACCTGAAATTAATTTCTTGAGAGCTTGCAACATGTAAGCACTAGGAATAATAAGATGAAAAACACAGTCCCTGCCTTTAAGAAATTCCTAATCTAATCTGATACACAGACAACTAAAACAGAAATTACTATCACAGCCAGCTACATAATTTGTGAAGTTTATTGTAGAAAAAAAATGTGAAACCTCTTATTTAAAAAGTAAGAAAAAGGTGCCATTAACAGAAATGAAATTTGAAATGTTTTCCTTTTTTCTGTAGGCTCTCCTGAATTGGCCGGGTATTTAATACCATTCTAAGAAAAAATAATTTTGTTATCCATCTTTGCATTGTACAATGCCAGGGTTGTTTTGTATTTTTTTTTTTTTAGAAGTGGGGTCTCACTGTGTTTCCCAAGCTGAACTCAAACTCCTAGGCTCAAGAAGGCCCCTTGCCTCAGCCTCCTGCTTAGCTAGGACTATAGGCATGAGATGCAGTGACCAGGGGATGCCAGTTTTAAATTTGAATATGACTGTATTTAACTCATGCAGAATCACCAAAATTATATAATTGTAGTATTTGTTTTTGCCAGAACAGTGGAAATGCTGCACAAAGCTATCCCAACTGTTTTCATGTTACTTCTTGACATGCATACATTCTACCAACACTCTATCTTTAGCTTACTGATAAATAAGGAAGGACTTAAGTAAAGGAACTATGTGTTACTCTATCTTTCCCTTTCTTCTATGTTACTTTCAGTAGGGGTGGTTGGCTAGTACGGGGAAGAAATAAGAGTTGGAAAGAATGATAGAGCTTCTTGCTCAGAAAGAAGGCAACATTACTGCCTTCTTTCTGCATTCAAAGAAAGTTCTAGTTGGAATGTAAAGCATGGCCTCTTGGGGTTGTCAGTGCCACAGCTTACTCTGTAGTAGATGTAACATGCTTATCGTGCACTCATCTTGAGTCTTGCTGAACTCCCATGCATGGTGGGCCCAATGGAATTCTGTGCTCTTTGTCACTGCAAATGTTTTATGCCAATGGGGCAGTAAGGAATGGCTGACACACATTGTCTTAGTTTGGCTGTTATAACAAAATGTCAAGACAGGGAGCCTTAAAAACAACAGAAATTTATTTCTCCCAGTTCTGGAGGATAGAAGTCCAAGATCAGGGTGCCAGCATGGTCAGGTTCTGCTGAGGGCCCTCTTCTGTGTGGCAGATGGCTGTCTTTTTGTTGTAGCCTCACATGGTAGAAAGAAGGCAAGATAGCTCTCTTAGGTCCCATTTATAAAGGTACTAATTCCATCCATGAAGGCTCTACCCTCATGACCTAATTTCCTCCCACCTTCTGATATCATCACATTAGGGTTAGGATTTCACCACATGAATCTGGCATGCACATTACATGTATCTCCTCTGTTCATTTAGTCCATTGCACGCATATTGCCTGTATCTCTTCAGCTCATGTGGATGCTCCTTTGTCCCACTGGACATCACTTACAAAACACAAATTCAAAGATAAAATTATTAAGAATTTCAGGATGATGATAACAGGTCATTAAATAAAATGTGGGGCCCTTCAGAGTGCAAGGCTCAGTGCCACTGCACAGGTTGCGCGCCCATGACGCTGTCCTGATGGCAATACACTTGAGAAATTCCATGATAAAGACATGCTCCGGGTTCCATGGGAACACCTCACTAGTTCAGGAGAAGAGAGAAGGCGTTTCTACAGGAGTGATGCTATAGCTGAAGCTTCAAGATGAGAAAGATTTTGCCAAGTGAACGAAGGAGGAGAAGAGTATTTTAGTAGGGTAACAGCAGGAGCAGAGGCACTCTAAAGCATTGTGGTTTGATGTGGTTGGACGCAGAGAGTTATGAGGCAGCAAAGGAATGTAAGTGCCAAATGAAAGAATTTAAGCCATCCAGAAGGCTACAAGATGTCCTTGGAGCAACATAAGCAGGAAAGTGACATAAAAGGATTTGCATTCCCGAAGGGTTTCTCTGTTAATTATGTGGATAGTGGAGTTGAAAGAGGAAAGCTGTGGCAAGAGAAAGCAACTTGAAGCCATTGCTATGCTACAAGAGAGAAGCCAAGCCTGTGGGATTCTTTAGTTTTGTCCCTTTAAAATAAAAAAAAATGTTGACAAAGACTGAACCATATTAATGAATGAGTTAAAATTTTAACTGAAAAATTAACTAAAGCACAATGCCACAATTATAGCCATGATAATTGCTATCTTTGGGTTCTTATATCAACTTCTAAACCTCTCTCTTCAAAGCACTGGTTAAACACTGACAAATATGGCTAAGAGAAATACATTTTCTAATTTGGTCTATATTCTATTGTTCTCTTGATATTTGAGCTTTGCTGATCCTCTTCCTGTGAATTCTATACTGTTTTTGTCCTACACTCATCTGCATTTGAACTATTGTCTTCTTTATTATGGACTTTATTACAAATCAAAATGACCACTCAGTCTTTTCTTAGATGATTGTTCCAAAATTCAGACTTTGGTAAGCAAAAAATTCTTGCCAACAGTACTACTTTTCTCCAATGTACTTTGCTAAATATCTGCTATCCACTATTTATTTATTACTTTGGGGCTTTTCTGTGTAAAAGAAAACAAAATTCCAGGACCCTCAAAGGGTTTCTCTGTTTGCATAGCATGTTTGCAACTTTTGCTTCTTAGATCATAGATTAACTGTCTTCCTCATTGTTCATGTTCTGTAAATGACTAGGAGACACCAGAGACCAGACCTCCCACTTCCAATCAATGATCTTTGTTATGTATTAGCTGCCTCCTACATTGTCCTGTACCTAGCTCAGACCAGATGGTGCCCAAGACCCCAAGACAGTGATATATTCAGTGTATAATATTAACTATACCTTTCCTGAAAGAAAAAGACCACCTTGACTAATAGATCACTGTAACTATGCATTAAGGCTTTTATAGAAAGATGTGGAAATTCTAGTAAGCTTCCCTAAACTTTGTCTATGTAAACAATCCAAAATTTCTATACTTCATAACATTGACTTCCATTGTTTGGAATTTGTGTTTTCTGGGCAGCCATCTTCAAACTTTGTGCTTGAATAAATTCTCTTTAAACTAGATTCTGACCCTTGCTAAATTAAGTTTAGCCTAAATCTGCTTCCTTACATATTTTAAGTTGTGCCTAAAGTGAACTGTAACCTAACTGGATGTGTAGATTGTAACCTACTCTTGTACCAATCACTGAGTTTCTGCCAGTCAAAGGCAGCCACTTGTTCAAACTACGTTCAAGTAAGGCAAATGCCGAGCTGTAACCAATCCAGCTGTTTCTGTACCTCACTTCCATTTTCTATAAGTCACTTTCCTTATTCTGTCCAAAAACATGGCAGCAGAGTTGCTCTGAATCTATTCTGGGTTGAGGGGTGGCTGCTGGATTCATGAATCATTCTTTGATCAATTAAACTCTTAAATTTTTATAAAGTTTTTCTTTTAAGACCCTTTTGATTATTTTAGGTTGATCTCTGTTTCATAAGTGCTACTGGCTTTGCCTCTCCCCTTTTTTCTTTTCTTCCTCCCTTTTCCTCCTCCTCCTCTTCTTTCCCCCCACCTCTCTCTCTCTGTCTTTCTCTGTCTCTCTGTCTCTGTCTCTGTCTCTCTCTCTCTCACACACTCACACACACCCCCCAAGAGTTCTGTGATTGGTGTCTGTGTTTCTTCTGGTGATTTTAGCAGGGGAAACATATCATGCTTCCGTTTTTTGGGAAGGGTACCTTCCAGAATTGAGAGAGATTGGAAATTTGTTTACTATGCAGAACAGGGACTGTTTAATATTCATGCAACACTGCTGAGTGATCCTTCTGTTGTCGTTGCCAAGGGTTTAACTGTCGAACAATTCTATGCATGTTGTTAGCTATACTACTTTATTTTTAATTAACTAATTAATATTTATTAATATTATTTTTAAATGACAATATATCTTAAAGCAAGAGCTACAAAAAAAAAAAAATCTTCTAGCCAGGAACTACTCTTCCAGTTTAGTTGTTGTGTAATCTTACTTATTAAACTTTGCAAGGAGTCAGAGAATTGTAGCAAATTTCCAGTCTCACCCCAACGTTCTCACTTTTGCTTTGTCTATGCCCAAAAGCTTTGATTTCCTATTTCTATTTACTTTTTCCTTCTAGTCCTTCCCATCAAATTATTCCCTCATTAAATCTAATTCATCAGAGCTGCCTTTGCTACCTTTCCCATGTAGTGGCACACAGAGAAAATGATAATGTCTGTGCAGCGCACTAGGGTTAATGGACAAGGCCACTTGCAGCTGGAAGGAACAGCCCTGGGGTGTTCTGGAGTCAGTCCCCACCCATCTGCTCTAAGGGTTGCAGAAGTCCTTAGGTGACTATACCTGTGACTCTTTTGCAGCATCGTAGTCTGCCTTAGCACATAGATGGGGAAACTCTGTAACAGACAATCTTTAGCCCTTTGAGTATCAATGTTAACTAGACCAATGCTTCTTAAACTTTCATATGCTTATGCATTGCCTGGGGAATCTCACTCAAAATGCATATTCTGATTCAGTAGTTCTGAGATTCTGCATTTCTAACAAGCTCCCAGATGATGCCAGTGTGGTTCACGGACTACTTTGTGTAATAAGGAACTGAATGATTTATTCATATATCCTGCTCTGGGAAAATTATAAAAGATTCCAAGTCACAGAAAATTTCTTCGCTTTTTAAAATTAGTTACCAGAATACCAGAAACAGTATAAAATAGCCTCCTTTGAATTGTAAGTAAATTTAATACTCTTATTTGACTGAACTTTTCTTGGTTCAGTTTTATGTATTCAATATATTAGAAACTTTTCAAATTGTTTTTGTTGATAACCTTCTAAACCCCATTTTAATATGATTATAACTGACAGTCCCTCATATAAGGAACACTCGCCTGAATTGCAGAGAATTACTTCTAAATTTGGTTTACTTATAATCAAAGAAAGATCCTTATGAAAGAGAGGTGCTGGCTGATTATTTAGCAAGGCTTTTGGGCTAGATTGAACACATTTGAAGAAAAGCATAATTATATTTTCTAGTCTTTGATGTAGAGAAGTTACGCTATTAAAAGAATCACTTGACCTTAACAAAATATCCTTCCTCCTCCAACTGTGACTAAAATTTTGGTCTAGAAATTGTTACGGTTTCTCTCCAACTGTCAATGAATGCAGACTCAGAGACTACAAGTTATATGTAGTAATTGGAAGTAAATTCCAAATGGAAGTAACTTTAAAGGCAAGTGTAAAAATGACTTTCAGACAAAGCTGAAAGTGGCATTATAATTTCTTTTAAAGAGGAAATGAATTCCCAAGATTCCAAACATTTTGAAAATAAAAATTTAAACTGTCCATGTTTAATACACACCAGTTTTTGAAGAAGAGAAAGCACTGACATGCTAGGAGATTGAGAATGAAATATGCCTCTATTCAAATTCAAATTATGGAAATTTTGGAAATTTTTACAAAAATATTTATAAAAGATAGAAACATTTTTCTTGTATCTCCTTGAAAAGTTTACTAAACATTTGGCAACTTATTCTATCAATTATTGTAATCTGAGCATCAGTTGCGACCTTTGAATATAAATTGAATAGTAGAGAGTGAATTTGACATTAGAAATCCATTATCTTTAAAGTAATGCAAATTAACTCGTTTTATATTCTGAAGGAAAATGTCTCTGGAAGAAAGGGTACTTGCAGTAGCAAGTTTGAAAAGCTGGAAAAGAAAATGTTGTCTAACTTAATAACCCTGGGAAGAAAAAATAACATGTGGGAAGACAAATACATAATGCTGAGAACTAAAAAATTAATAGAAATTTGAATGAAATACATTATGAAAATTAACTTCAAAATTCCCTTACTAATTTATGGCAGTCTTCTTTCTAAGTAGAGCTGAAAAAGGTGTGTGGAGCTTTCTCTATATGAAGTAAATAGTTAATCAATTTCACATCAATCCTTTCTTTGAAAACTGCATAGAGAAATCATGGAACAAAATGCTTTGACTATGGATGAGTAGTTTTATGGCCAATAAATTTTAGTACATGGTGTTTTACATTACAGAAAAGGGCAATCATATTTCATGCTTCAGAATGTAAATTGATTACTCCCTTGGGGTCTGATCATAAATCATTTTTCTGGCCATCTTAATGTAATTTCATCCAATTGGTAAAAAGCAGCTTCTTTTTCCTGATATGTATTAGAAGAATTAGACTTGGACCACTACAGTTATCAGATGACAAAGCCTGGTGAAGTGATATTTTTATGAAGAAAATATGAATTTGACATGAGTTATAACATCCACTTTAATTGCATAGGTTTTGGTTTATGAAAGAAATAATAAAACTCTAGAAGCTATTATTTCTTTTGAAGTGATTACCATTCAGGTAATTACATCCAGGTGATGGCTGGCTCATGGAACAAAAGTCTGAACAGCTAGGATTCCAGCAACAAAGAGAAAGCTGAGCTACCTCAGCTGCCTCGGTGAGCTGGAACTACCACAGGCACTTTGCATATATGATCTCATAGGAATGATTATTTGTTAGAAATACCACATTTCATAAAAATAGAAAGTTTTCTGAAACAGCTGAGCAGAGCTTCCAGAATATTCCTTATTTAAATACCATGCATAATTGGAATAAAAATAAAGAATACTTTCACTTTAATAGTTTGAGAAATTTGTCAATCTTCAGTGTTTCTCAGTCAGCATTTCTACCTGACTCGAATAAAATTGAGTGTTTCTTGAAGTTCAGACCTCTTGGAATGTGTCCGGAGAGCTGAAATTGGCAATAGCGTCACCAGTTATCATGATTAATTATGTTCAATATTCTTATTAGTTATCCATTTCCTAATGGTCTTTCTGCTCAAGAAACAAATAACTTTTAGATATTAAAGAAAGGATCATTTTCCTTCTGCACCCCAACAACTCTGTCCTCACAAAGATGATATTCAAAATATTTATCAACTTATACTAGCGGTGACCAATTAAAACATACCAGTCCCCTGTATACTTGCCAGCATGACTACCCTGCACTAGCCAGGAAATCTCCATCCATTTTCCCCATCTAACCACCTTCAATCCTAGCACTTTACCTTTTGGATGATAGACTGCATTATTATGTTAGCATGTTGGATTTGCATACTCTAGGCGCATACTGTAGACCTTCTGAATTACAGGGACAATGGCTTCAGCAGCTGCAATGGGTTGTTGTTAAAGTCAATTTTGCTTTTGATGGGAAAGAACTGTTGTACAAATCTTTCTAGCTGATGTGGTGAGTTGAAAATGAGGGGTCCTATATTCTAGAAACAAAACTCTATTGCTTAAATAACCAGAGCCATTATAGAAATAAACCAGACTCTATGTTCAGTAATAGCCGAGGCAGTGTAACACAGTAGGAAAACCATAGGCTTTAATCACTAATAAATCTGGGTTTGAAGGCAGTCTTTCTACCTTGGTGATCTTGACTATGTTACTTAGTCTAATTTACCTTTCTTTCCTCATCTGTAATGTGGAGGTAGAAAAGTACTCCATGGGGTTTATTTGAGATTTAAATGGGATAACATACATAGAAGACTTAATAGAGTAACTGGCTAACACCTACCAAGTGCCTGATAAATAGTAGCTATTCTTCTTCTCAACCCTTTCTGAATTAACCTCTGATTAGCCATGGTTGGTATGTAATTAACACTGGAACTTCCACTTTGCATCTGCAGTTCTTTACTTTGGTCTTGGTTGTAGAGTCAGATCTATTACTGACGTGGCTGCTTTTAGGAATTGGTTGCATTTATGAATTACAGTCTTCTGCCAAAAGGCTACTAGGTTCCCAACTTACCCCAATGAACTGTCTTCCTCACCTCACGCTGCCGCAGCAAGACCTCTTCTCGAATTCTGCTAAGTCCCTGGCTTCCAACCAATATTGAATGCCCAAGATAGGAGACATGGCTTCTTTTCTATCTTGTGGCTATGACTTTTCTTGTTCAAAGCAAAATTGTGCTCACTTATAATATTTCTCAATCACTAAATTAAAAAATCTGCCAGCCATTGTTATCTTATACAATTCATTGAAAAGATTCTTTTCCTGGACCTTTAAAAACCCATTTAAACAAAAAGAAATTTCAAACTAGGTGTAAAAAGTTATTTCTGCCTACAAGGAAAAACAAAAGCTATTCTCAAGTAGTGCAGTCCCCACCCTGCAGGCTGCTCACCAGCGTGGGTTGCAGTCCCATCAGAAACCCTGTGCCAGGTGAATGACCTGAGCCACACCTGCACCACAGCTGCTCCTCGTTGCTCGCATCACCGCCTGAGCCTGCCCGGGCCCCATCAGCGGCAGCGTCAGACCCTCACAGGAGCGCAAATCCCACTGCAAACTGCGCATGCAAGGGATCCGGGTTGCGCACTCCCCATGAGAATCCAATGCCTGACGATCTGAAGGGAGCCCAAGCAGCAACGGGCCTCCCTACCTCATCCCCCAGTTGATGGAAAAAAATATCTTCTGTAAAACTGGTCCCTGGTGTCAAAAATGCTGGGGACCACCCCTCAAGTAGTTACTGATTTTTCACCTTATTGGTCCTCAAGAGAGTGGTACCACACCTGGTAGCTGTGTGATCTTGGACAAGGCAATTAACTTCATAGAGCCTCAGTTTCCTTATTTGTAAAATAGGGTAATAAACGTGTCTATTAATACTTTGTAGGGGCTGTTGAGAAATAAATGAGACAATGTATATAAAATGCCTAGAAGAGTGCCTAACATATACATGTTTTCAGCATATGTTAGGTATTGCTTTTTACTTTTGAAAAGACATTTCATTGTTAGTAAGACATTACAATAGTTGAAAAAAAATTTATTAACGAAAAATCTCAGATGTTTCTGCAATTTATGTCTGAGGAGGTTACTAGTGACACAATTCTCTGGCAATGAAGATAAGAAAACTTGTCCTTCACTTCCTTATATTTTTTCCAAAAAATATGGTTTGGCTATTGTTTATGTTTTTGAAATCTTATACATTCAAAAGTTTTAAAATATGTGTGTGTTTATACGATTTCTAGTCCTTGGTTGAGTTTTGTGAGTCAGTTGGATGATTGGGCAGCTCTCTGAATGTCCTTCTTTCTCTTAGGCCCTAATTTTTTGCCAGAAACAGAATTGTGGGTGCAGTTAATCATAGATGTGATTGATTGTGGTAATTCCTTCATTCTAGACACATTTTGCTTTTCTATAGCTCTCCAACCCACCTCCCAAACTTACCATGTTGTAATATTAACACAAGGGTTCTGAGCAGTTTTAGCATAGATGAGATGTGAGGTAGAAAGTGAGCAGGTCAGAAGGAGGAGAGCCATAGAAACTCTCATAGGCACAAGAATTTAAACGTTATACTGTAAGTTATAAGAATTTAATTAAGGGCCTTAAACAGTGGAGTAATAAGCATTAGGTTGTTGGCAGGTAGGATGGGCTGGAAAGAGTAAAACTGGAGGCAGAGAAATCACTTGCAATAATCCAAGAAGACATGATACAGGCTTAATCTGGGGCAGTGCGAGAAGGAACGGAGAAGGGCTGAGTGTCTGAGATAATATATAATAAGATAAACAGTAAATCAGGACATGAGGTCCAACTAGATATAATGGAGTCTAGGAGATTCCTAGTAAAAAAAATAATAGTTTTTTTTCCTTTGTGGCACTTCTTACATATTAATATCAACTAACCATAAAAATATGTGCATACATTTGTGTTGGTTATTAAGCTGTTGTTTCTCAGTTCCCAACCTGCCTGTGATGCTGGCGCTGGGACCATGCAAACCACGTTTCTGCTTTGCCTGCTGGTTCCATAGTAGGCGCTGCCAAAAGGGGGCGCTAGAGGGAAACGGGGGGAGGAGGACCCTGAAAATGGAGAAGGGACCCAGGCCTTCCGGTCTGCGTCCTGGGCCTGCAGCATCACCTCAGCAATGCATCTTCGCCCTGGCAGCCCGAGTTGGTTCCAGTTGCCCGTTATTTTTCTCCCTTACAGAAGCAGTTTCCTCACACAGCCACAGAAACACCAACCTCAGTCGGCCAGCGTTTCAGCTCCCAGGGGCTCCTCCTCGAAACTTCTAGTTTCTAATAACCCCAGCTTCCTCCTCGTGTTTCCCTTGGCCCTGCAGGTGAAAGCTGTTTCCTGAACTGACTTTCTCTGTATTACCTCTGGATTCCCATTCGCCTTTTCAGTCCTCCAATACCAATTTCCTATATGACATTTTATCTGTTAAAATAACTGGAGTGATTTTGTTCTGTTTTTCTGTCTGGTACAACATCTTTTTGGGATTCCTTCCTCCTGTCCTCCTTTGCTCCACTCAGTTTGGGCATTGCCTAAATATATTGTGTATTTACACAAAACAAATATTAGAGGTGTGAATGAATGAGTATTACTCCCTAGGGCACTTCAGAATTCCATATCTTTCAAAAAGAGTAAAGAGAATAAAAAATCGACAACCCATTGTTAACTTTAACAGCTCTGTCTTGCAATTATGATATAACAAAACACATGGAAGAAAGGGTATTTGACTTAGATACAAAAGCCCTTGTTTCTATCCACCCCCTCTATCACCATTTCTTAGTGTTGTTCTCAGAGCCTTGATTCTTACTTGGAGATAGTTCACAGGATTTATTGAAGAATCAAATAATAATGCAAAAATCTTTTGACAAGTATATGGCATAAATGGATGCACAAGGTGTGTCTCCTTTTTCTTTTAGCCTTCTTTACTTTTCTGTTTGGTACTTACAGTTCTTGTAGTAAATTTGGGCAAAAAATTGTATAAAAATAATAGTGGCACTAACATTTGTGAAATGCTTATCATGTCCTAGACACTACGGTAAACATTTTACAGATATTGACTCCTTTGCTCCTTGCTAGAACTCCCTGAATCCAAAACTATCATTATTCCCATCTTACAGATAGGAAAACTGAGACAGAGCTTAGAAAATATGCCCATGTTAAGCTTCACTTTAATGCTGGTGAATGTAGAATTTGAACCTATATGCTCAAACTCCACACCTTGTGCTGGAAAGTTTCCCAGTTCATTTAATTTCACAAAATATGTTTGCAATAGAATAAGATTTGAGTATTTTGAGAAGGACCCTCTCCTTTGAACAGAAACTTTCAAGCAAATCATCACGTTAAAACTTATCACCAAAATTCAACTCGAATCCAACTCCTAGTATCAACTGTTTCCTCTCCTCTCCACAAAAAAAAAAAGACAGTAAAAAGTAAGAATGAGGGAAGGAGAAATCATCAGATTCTGAAGAATTAAATAGATTTAAATACTCTAGAATGAATAAAGAGCTTTTTAAAGTGAGGTGTTCTGAAGGAGTCAGAACCATTAAAGGCTGGGAAATACAGGCACTAATCATTCTAACAGTAATTTCTTGGGCTCTGTTCATTCTGTCCTTATTTTTCTGTCTTTCCCTAACTTGTGATTTTGGGACAGTGACTATCAGAAATTTTAGCATAGTTTCCTTTTTCCAAATGAAATCACAAATCATAAAATCGTGAATCATAAAAAAGATAAAACAGTATTTTCTATACAAACTTATTTTATGCATTGACATTCACAATATTTAATAAACAGCAAATCAATAAGAATGTATATTAATATTTTGGTTTCTACTGCATTACAATTTGGCTTATATTACATTTGGATGTGTTTTCTGGTTAGTTTTTAATTAGTTTTAAAAGTAATTATTTAAACATATTTTAAGCACTGTAACAAATGCTTGCTGAGCACCTCGAGGAAGTGTCGCAGTTTGCAAACCGCTAATGAAGGGAAATGCAGACATCCAGCCGCTCGCCCCATCCCAGTACGTAATGAGATGCCATTCTCCCCTTCCTGAGTACATTTATGCTGGCCCACGCTTCTGGCAAAGGAGCAGGCGTCAGCCTCCATCGATCTTAGACACACAGAGAGTCACTTATCCATATGCTCAGAGTGTCTGATGCCGTGTCCCTGCCCAGTCACAAATTAGTCACTTTCTGCTTGTGACTGTGAATATAAAGGAGGCATTTTCTGAAATTTGGATCTTGTTTGAACAATTATGGATACAGAAACCAATAACCATTTTTCTTCATTTATTATGTATCTAAGTGAAATAGTTTCAATCTGTGGCCTCCATACATACTAATGAAAGTATTCCACCCCTTAAATGTACTCCCAAAGCCACAATTCTAAAATGAGGAGAAGCAGATAAAAATAGAGGGAAAAGCTTGCCTGCCTTCCTCTTCTTCCTTTCCTTCACTGTAAGAGGATCACTCTGCTTAATTTATAGAATCATAGACTATTAAAGTCAGAAGGAAACTTAGAAATAATGTAGGTCGATGTCTTGTCTCTACAAGAATTCCCAAACTAGTATTTCTTATGGCGTCCGATTGAACATTCTAGTACAATGAGCTTACTACCTCATCATTCCATTCTTAGAAGGCAGGAATTTACTTTCTGTTCTCCTTTAAGTTGCATATGCCACAATCGAGTCGATCATCAGTTAATGGACGTTCAGACTGTTTCCAAGCACTTTTGTCACAAAAAGCAATATTGCAGTAAACATCTTTGTAAGTGTATCCATACTTCTGGATTTATTTCACAGAGAAGACTCCCATAAGTGGAATTCATGAGTCAAAGTATATGTGTACATTTTTTTATTTTAATAGATAATGCTGGATGACTTTTCAAAAAGATTGTGGCAATTTACGTCCCACCAACAATGCGGAACAGTGCCTTTTTTCCCATTGGACTTTATTTAAACTTTTAAACTTTTGTCTATCCACTGGCTGAAAAAAATGATATCTCAATATTGTTTTAATTTTCCCATGCTATGATTACTGCTGAGGTCAAACATCTTTCCATATGTTCATTTATTATCTGTGTTTGGTCTTCTGTGATTTTTTTTGTTAAATTGTCTGCCCATTTGTCTTTGGATGATTTAGATTATCAATTTCAAAGAGTTCTTAGTTAATTAAGGGTTGACCTTTCTACTGTTACTCATAAAACTTAGTTTCTGTCTTAGCTCATTTGGGCTGCTATAACAAAGTATCATAAACTGGGCGGCTTATAAACAACATAAATTTATTTCTCCCAGTTCTACAGGATGGGAAGTCCAAGACCAAGGCACTGGTGTCTGGTGAGGGCCTGCTTTCTCATCCACGGTATCTTCTTTCTGTCTCTTCACATGGGAGAAGGGACAGTCGAGATCTTTTGAGTCTCTTTAATAAAAACGCTAATCTCATTCCCGAGGGCTCTACCCTCTGGCCTCACTACATCCCCCAAGGGGCAAGTTATCAATACCAGTAATGAAATAGAGCATAATACCATTATAAATCTTGCAATTATTAAAAAATAATAATGGAATACTGTGGAAAACTTTTGATCGTACATTCAGCAATTTAGAAGAAATTAATTAATTAATTTCTTGAAAAACCACAAACTACCAATATTCAACCAAAATAAAATAGGTAATACAAATAGCCCTAAAACATTCTAAATAATTGAATTCATAATGGAAAAGTTTATGAAAGACAATTCTCCAGATCCAGATGGTTTAACTGAAGAATTCTACTAAATACATAAAGAAGAATTAACTTGAATTTTATACCACCTCTTCCAGAAAATAGAGGTAATAGAAGTAGGAATACATTCCAACTCATTTAATCGGGCCAATATTACTGTGGTACCAAAACCAGACAAAGATAGCAAAAAAAAAAAAGGAAGAAAGGAAACCACAGACCACTACCTGTTACAAACTTATGAACTTAGACAAAAAAAAAAAATCCTCAACAAGACACTAGAAATCAAATCTTAACCATAATTTAAAAGAATTATATACCATGACCTAGTTGGACCTACGTATTAAAGGATAATTCATCATCCCAAAATCAATTGATGTAATCCACCATATCAGCAAGATTGATAACAATCAAGAAAAATTGTATGGTCATATCAATTGACATAGAAAAAGCATTTGAAAAAACCCAACACTCATTCATAATAAAAACTTTCAGTAAGCTAGGAATAGTGGGGAACTGCCTCATTTTCATAGGTAGCATCTACAAAGATCCTACAGCCAACATTATACTTAATGGTGAAGTACTGAATGCTTTTTCCCTTAAGATCAGGAATAAGGCAAGGATGTCAATTCTCATTACTCTTATTCAACATAGTACTATAACTTCTAGCCACTGTGATTAGTTGGGAAAAAGAAATAACTTATAGATTGGAAAGGAATAAATAAAACTCTTTCTGTTTGCAGAAGACATGGTTGTCTATGTAGAAAATCCCAAGAAATGTACCAAAAAACCCTTCGAGATTTAATAAATGAATTCAGCAAGGTTACTTCATACAAGATCAAAACACAAAAATCAATCTCATTTTTATATACAAATGATAACATGTAAAACTGAAATTAAAAAAATACCATTGCAATTCCCCTCAAAATAAAATATTTAAGCATAAATTTCACAAAATACATACAGGATCTATATCCTGATAATCACAAAATGCTGATGAAAGAAAAAAACCCTAAATAATTGGAGAGACGTCACGTTTTTAGATTGTAAGACTCAACAGAGTAAAGATTTCAATTCTTTCCAGATTGATCTATAAGTTTAATGACATTTCTATCAAATATCAGCAAGTTTGTTTATTTAATAGACAAGTTTATTCTATGATTTCTTTGGAAGAGCATGGGCAGAGTGATAGACACATATTTCAATGGATCATAACAGAGAACCTAGAATAGACTCATACAAATATGCTGACCTAGCTTTTGACATAAGTGCAAACACAATTCAGGGAGGAAAGGTAGTCTTTTTGACAAATGATGCTGGAACAATTGGACATCCAAAGGCAAAAAGATGAATATATGCAAAATATCTTCACACTTCGTACAAAAACTAACCAAAAATGGATCATGGACATAAACTTAAAATGCAAAATTTTAAAATCTTTAGAAAAAAACAATTGAAAGTTTAGGAATTAAGAGCTAGACAATGAATTCTTAGATTTGACACAAAAAGTATAATCCATAAAAAGAAAAATTGATACACTGAATTTCATCAAAATGAAAACTATTGCTATGTGAAAGCCCATGTTAAAAAGATGAAATGACAAGCTTCACAATGGAGAAAATATTTGCAAACCACGTATTCAATCCATGACCTTGGATATATGAAAGACTGTCAAAAATCCAACAGGACAAATTTAATCAATCCAATTAGAAAATGGACAAAAGTATGAGGGTCTGGATAATAAATTTTGTATATTTACAATGGAATACTACTAAAAAATGAATCAAATACTAAAGCATAAGTCATGGAAGATCTCGACAACATTATGACCGAAAGAGTCCAGAAACAAAGAGTATATACCATATGATCCTATTTATATGATGTTTTGGAATAGGCAAACATAATCTGTCACATAGCTTGAGAAAATTATGTGTGGGATTTTCTGAGAAGGGGCAAAAGGTAACCTCCTAAGTTTATGTAAATATTCTCTAGCTTGTTTGCATGGTGGGTTATGTGGATATGTGCATTTGTCAGTGTTCACCAAAGTGTACACTTATGACCTGTGAATGTCATTTTATGTAAATTATACCTCAATAAAAAGCATAAAAAACAAAACAAAAAACAAGAAAAAATTAAATTTCAAAGTAACTGAAGATGTCTTAATTTTCAAATTTCTGTCTTGGAGACTCCTATAAAGATATGTTAGGAAACCATCTGGCTCTTATGGTTGAGTCATCACGCCCAGTGCACAATCCAAGGGCATAAACCATAAAAGGTAAACAATCCCCTCATGGGGTAGACTCGGCAACCATGTGCTGAGTTACCTACATCATGTATTTCTCTCCCTTGTCCTTCAGCATCACGGCTTTGTCCTTTTCTCCAATTAGTCATCAAGTAACCTGTTCCTGTCAGCACTCAACTCCCTGCTTGGTTTATTTCTGTTTTGTCCTGAACACACTTGTTATTCATTTAACCTTCATTCCTTTTGTCTTACCAAGTCCCACTAGGCTGTGCGTGATGCTATGTGCCACACCTCCAAGGACTGCAGGCACTTGGTAGACAGACACAGAGTTCCCCTCAGCTCTGTCAGTCTCGCAGCTGTTCTGCTTTCCTCACATGCCTGAGGAAAGAGAAAGCCTCTCCGAGGTGCAGAGACGAGCAGAAAACAACCTTTATTTTCAGCCAAGGGACCCAAGCAAGCCTTGTTTGATGTCCAAGTCAGATGTAATTGGAGGAGGTAGGAGACAAAAGGGAAGACTAGGAGATCCCAAGCCCAACACCAAAGTGTTATTGACCGATTTCCCTTAAAAGCTCTCTCCAGGGTTGCAGCTTTGAAGGATATTAAAATAGTCTGAGCTATAGCTTTTGTACAAAGTGAAGTGTTATAAAAATAGCACAAGTTGTATAATCAGAAAGAACCATGTTCAAATCCTGGATCTGCCATTAATTGGGGAAATTATTTAACCTCTCTGAGCCTCAGTTTCCACATCTGTGAATCAGATGAAAACAACACTACCCTGACAGGGTTGGACTGGATTTGAATGTTTAGTATTTGCAAAGCATCTATCTACCATTGCTGGCGCATCATATGTGTTCACTCATTCATGTATTCGTTCCATTAATTTCATTCAACAACTCATTTATTAATTAATTCAATATTAACATATTCAACAATATGTATTGAATGCCAACTAAATGCCAGGCACTGTTTTAGGATGCATCAGAAAACATAACAAAGTTCTTTCCCTCCTGTAATTTCCATTTGGGGAGAAAGGCAATAAGCATGTAGGTGAATAAGCTTGTTATATAATGACAGAAGGAGCAGTCTCTAGCCCTTTCCCAGCCAAAGTGGAAAGGTATTAATGAGCAAGAGAGCTGAGCCTTGTGTGGTGTTTGTTTTTTTTTAAGCATCAAATGACCAGGCTACTCCTTTGTGAGCGCCCCTGCCCTCCCCACACTGCCTGTCTCCCTGCTGAAGTGAAGAGCCCTGTGCAGCATGGAGCCAGATGAAGTCCAGATCTGAATACTTCAGAGGTGGCTCTGAGCTTGGAGACATAGCAGATGGCAGCTCTGGATTCTTGAACCACTCCTCAGTGCTCGACATTCAATATCAGAGGTCAAGAAAACTCCAGCAATTCACCAGAATGAAGCTCTGCTGGCTGTATCCCGCTCCTCTGAACACATACTCGTTTTCACCTAGTGTAATGTCATCATGCAGCCCGGCTCTGAATTTACAACACTGTTCCAACTTATGGAGGATCACCAGACACTGCCCATAAAAAGTCAGGAGCATTGACACTGAATTTTTTGGTCTGTGACAGCATTAATCTAGGAGGTCAGCTAGGTTAACCCCTCCATCTAACCAGCAAATTATTTCTCCTGTCTGTAACCTAAACAAATTTGGGACACCTTGTATTCAGTTTCGACATTGTGTTGCATTCAAAAGAAATGCCAGTTTAATATACCCCCCAAGGTAGTAAAAACTAATTTAAATCTTTACTAAAGATGCTTCAAAAAATGCTAAAAGGGAAAACTCATTATAGGGCAGGTTCTGTGTATCTTAAGGATCTTCTTTACCTTCGCTATATTTTCATTGCATTCCTTGCAGAAAGGGCTCCCCTCGAATCTCGTTTCTCTTCTGTCCCTTCCCTATCCCCACCTTTCTTGGTTTTTCTTCCTCACTCCCTCTTCTTTCCTTAATTTAACCTTTATAATTAATAGTCCTTCCTTGAGTAAAGGTAGGCTCATTTTAGTATAAACTAATCTAGCTTTTCCTTGATCCTTCCGATTCAGCCACCTTGATCTCTACAACAGTAATTTAGGCCATAGCTCCATGATCAATGAAAACATTTCCTTCTTTACCAGCTCATGTGGTGGAGGGAAGCTGCGAATACATAAATGCTATAATTTTTATTGCTCTTGAAATTCATTACATAAATCTTGGTGAGTGTCCACTCTGTTCAGCACCACAGCACCCAGTGGTGAGTAAGACACAATCCTCTTCCCAAGGATATTAAGGGTCTTGTAGTCGTGTGAGGCAGACAGACAAGTTCATAAGCTTGTGGTTCTCAACCACAGTGCTGTGAAACATTCACAAATTAGCTACCAATTTTAAATCACGATACAATTTTGTTTTGTTATATCTGGGGTACAACTTCTCACTGTGATGTCAGTTGGATGGAATTAGACTGCTAAGGTCTTAGACTGAGAAATGTGCCACCTCCTCTGTGGGAATGAAACAGGTGAGGCGTAATGGCAAGCCTGGGCCAAATCAGACATCTAGTTTACTGACTCATAGGAGAAATTTGCTTTGTGCACGTACAAGAGTGTAGGCAGGCAGTAAACAGTTTTACTCAAACAGTAAAACAGTGCTGAGGGGTGTCCAAATGAAGAATGCAATAACCGTGGGTGCTTTTCTAGGCACCATAAGATATTATACTAGAGCAGTGATTGTGTTGTCACTAGAGATGACTTGTTTAGTGCTGTTTTGAGACTTTAAGTCCCTTCATGTGAGTCCTTTCTAAATTCTAGTATTCCTAAGTTAGCAGTAAAACAAAAGAAGTTGAGAATCACAAAAAAGGAAATTGTAGACCACTGTGGAAATTGACAGGCTGTGTGTAATGGGAGCTCAGGGAAGGGGGACTTGCAGAGTCTGGTATGTCTAGGATAAGGAAAGCTATGGGCAATAGGTGCAGAGAGAAGTGGCTTACAAGAACAGCTGCATGGGATTGGCCTCTGGGTCTCAGAAATATTGTATTGAGTGAGTTTCCCAGTGGACTTTCCTTTAATACACACACACACACACACACACACACACACATATACATATATATATATATAAATTATTTCTATTTATTGTTCATCAGTCTTGAAGTGCCTGGGCCAGAATTTGAACCCAGGTCCAGCTGGCTTTCAAGAATACACTCTGTCACTCTGCCACTTTGGTACAAAACTTCTTGATTGCTACACATGTCACATCTTTGTGGCAGAAACAGATCCATGAGTGGGAGTCTCTCATTGCACTTGTTTCTTTCAAGAAATGGACATTAGGAATGGTTTTTGAATGTCTATTCCAGCAGGGAAGGAGTTCCATAAACCGAAGTTTGTTTCTATGGGCTTGGTACCTAGAAACCCTCAAGGAGTTTCTTCTACTCATTATCTTAAACTGTGTAACAGCAAGTTCTGAGGAGGTGGCAGCCATTGCTCCGTGCTCCTGAAGCAGCAGCGTCCTCAGGAGAGCTGGTCTGAGCAGAGCACGGCTGCTGCCCTGTAGCAGCTAACTCTTCTGCTTTTGGCCCTGACGCAACAGCAAAGGACGTTTCTGTGCTGACTTCTCATGTACATGTTACTACCTTTCCATGCACCTTCGGCTGTCACTTCAGCTTGGTTTTCTCTGACAATATTCTGCGTAGGCATAGATTTAGTTATTATACCTATTGGTAGAAGGCTGGTCATTTTAGTTGTCTTTTACCATTCCTTTAAATAACCTCTTTGTCTAACGAGGCAAAAAAAAAGTAAATATTCCCATAAAAGCAAAAGAAATATGCACAATATGCACAAAAAGGAGTTGCCTTACTTATTCATAATTGGAGTCAAAATATAGTGCCAGAATATTCCTAAATTCCCTCAGTATTAAATATATAAATCAACTGTGTTTATCTTCTGCCTCTGCATAGCAAACAAATAGATGACAGAACATCTGTCAATGATGTATGAAGGTCCGAGAGTCGCTGGGGAGTTAAGCTATCTACTGACTTTTTGGTGTGGATTAAGCCTCGGTTCCGTATCAGATGCATGCTTGCCTTTACCCACCTAAAAGTGCTGAAGGAGCTTCACTGCCCAGAAAATAGATTTTCAGCCTTTGTTCAACCAAAAAGTATGCTTTCTTTAAAAGAAATTCTAATCCAATATCCAAGAAGTCTAAACTCATAAAGTGTATGAAAACAAAGGTGCTCTGATCGGGAAAAAGAAGGTTACCTCCCTCTCCTGCCGTCCTCCCCCTCTGCATGGGACTCTGAAGCTCTAACAAAGCAGGCTAAAAGGCCAAGATCCTTAGGTGACTCTAAAATGTCTATGTTGTCTGGTTCCAAATTGCCCTGTCTCCATTATCCCCTCTCCACATTCCCGATATTACAAACTCTAAACGTCCAAATGAAGACTCTATGGGTCTTTATATCTCCCCTGGCCTCATGTTCCACAGATGCTTATTGAATTAATGCATGACTGCATGACTGACTGTAAATGAGTTACGGGAGTATATACATGACAAACGAGGATACAATGTGAAACCTGCTCTCGAAGGGTCAACAATTTCATCAACACAAAAAATAAGATCAGGTTAGGAAAATGGTAAGTAGTAGATTTAGTGGAAATCCCTGTTTACAAAAGCAACAGCCATTCAGAGAACGCCTTTATTGAGGAAGTGGCATCTGCACTTTTTTCTTGGAAAAGTGAGGATTGGGTAGGTAGCAAGAAGGAAGAAGTGGAGATGAGAATTAGTAATGCCTCTTTGTGGTCAGGAAGGGGACAGTCTGGTAGGAAGGAAGAGCTAGCACTGGGGAGGCCTAGGAAACACACATGGATGGATATGCCGGGGCCAAGCTGTGGAGGGCTTTGCAAATCAGTTGGGTGTGATTTGGCTTGCAATGGGAGCCATCATCTTTTCTTAACTAGGAGACTGACATGATGAAAGTGGTAAATTAAGATCTTGAGGAGAGGAATAACATGATTCAAGTCATAGACTAAGAAAATTAGTCTGGCAGTGTTATGCTGACGAAAGAGTAGCTAGAAGGCTGTTTTAATAATGAATGAGCTCTCTTCTTGCCGATAAGGAGATGCATATGCCTACACTCAAATTCAGAAACTCCCACATAATTTGCAGCAAATGCTGACACCAGCCCTTGTGGCTCTTTTTGTGCAGATAAAAGCAACCCAATGCTTTAAACAAGTTTTTGTGTGTTTGCAAACAAATACAGTTGAAAAAAACAAAACAAAACAAAACAAAAACATAAAACATTCTCAGTGTTTTACAAACTCAATGACTGTCTTAATTAACTATTTTTAAACTCCATTTGTATATTCAAAATTGTGGCAGTTTTTTTTATTTTATTAACTTCAATTTTTAAAACTTGCATCACTACTGTGTTGGTTTCTGCACGTTTGTTGGCAATAGAAGGGGTCACAGCAAGTGTGGTGTGTATACATTTTTAAGTTGCTAATGCATTACACCCTCCCTTGGCTTTAGACTTTAAATAACTTGAGGATATTCTTTCTTTGCAGCAGCCCACAGTGTCCAGCTCAGTTCTCTGAATACAGTGACTAGCAAGGGAACATTGTGGATCATGGAGCTCTGAGACATAATCCTCCAGCAGGTCCCATCTGTCTTTGCAGAGATTCCTAGCTTTCTTGCTTATTAACCTGTGCTTCATTCTGTTTGAGGGAGGGGCAGAAGCCGCTTCTGGTTGTTTTCTCCAATTTTGCGTCATCAGTGGTGGATTAGCATCACCTTGTCACGTCTTTTCACTGATTTTTTTCCCTTCCTGTTTTGCTTTCGGGGGCTCATCTGCTTCATTGCCATCTTAATTTGGAAAAGAAGGAACTACATTAGAGGAACAATGGAATCAATAAGTCTAATATATGATTCAGACGAATTCCTAAAGTGCTTTTCTCCCCGGCAGAATTTGCACACAGAAGTTCACATTCATTAGGCTAAAGGCAGAGCGTGTCAAGACAGCTTCAGGTTTAATAGAGAGGTCAGAACCTTTTCTCTCTGTCGTTTCTACTGAAGACATCATTAGAGCTACAGTAAAATAAGAGAATGTCACAGAATGTCAGCCTAGTCATAGTGCAACTGTTCTTTTTCATTAGTGACTCAGCTGGTTGCTATGACAACCCCACTCTAGTATCAGGGATACTAGGGCTGATGCTTCTCTGCCTCTATTTTCAGTTAGGATAAATTGTGCTCCCACCTCATGGGCTCTTACCATGATATTTATATCTGGGTCATGATAATAAAGCCAGTTGGAAATATGTTTGTTGAAATTCTAGCCAGGCAGAGAGGCTTCCCACTAAAAGGAAGAGTGAATATAGGATGTCTAGATTGATGTGAGCACCAATTACCCTGTGGGAGAGCAGGTATTCCCTTCTGCCTGTCCATCTCTTGGACTTGTTCTGCACATCTCTATCCTGGCAGGCTGGCTCCAGGAAAATTAGGTGGTTTATTTTCAGTGTCCTCTCCCAATCTCACCCAGGGATCCAGCTATTTCAATGCTTCCTCTGAGTGGGCTCATACCACTTCATTTGTTCACCCATTCATTTAATTGCAGAATGATAGTGGGCCAAGGATCATGTTAAATAGCATGTTTGGCTGCTGGTTTGTACTGTAATCATTCACAGTCTAATTTGGGAATGAGTCCAATAAGCAGGGAAGAAAGACATATGCATAAATACTTACAATAATACCACATGATGCAGTTTTTATTTTATTTTTAATTGACAAATAATTATATATGTGTGCGTTACAATATGGTGTTTTGATACATGTAAACATTGTGGAATGATCAAATCAGGCTAATTAACATATCTACCACCTCAAATATTTATCATTTCTTTGAGAACATTTAAAATCCTCTCTATACGATGCATGTTTTAATTGAGATCTGGACATGTTTTGAAAGTTCAGAGGAAAGAGAGGGTAAGTCTGCCTGGATGAGTTGGTA
>CAUYSK010036476.1:0-12158 GCA_963575035.1 Avahi laniger
TAAATTATTAGTCTATTTACCGGTGTTAAAAAAATCTTTCGGCCGGGCGCGGTGGCTCACGCCTGTAATCTTAGCACTCTGGGAGGCTGAGGCGGGCGGATTGTTTGAGCTCAGGAGTTCGAGACCAGCCTGAGCAAGAGCAAGACCCCGTCTCTACCAAAAATAGAAAGAAATTAATTGCACAGCTAAAAATATATAGAAAAAATTAGCAGGGCATGGTGGCGCATGCCTGTGGTCCCAGCTACTTGGGAGGCTGAGGCAATAGGATCGCTTGAGCCCAGGAGTTTGAGGTTGCTGTGAGCTAAGCTGATGCCACGGCACTCACTCTAGCCAGGGCAACAAAGTGAGACTCTGTCTCAAAAAAAAAAAAATCTTTCCAGAAGAAGTAATGACTTCATGGTCTTAATTCTAAGAGAATCTGTATTGTCTTTTCATACTGGTTTAATTAATTAGAACTAGATCTGTAAAATCATAATCTGCAGATTATATAGATAACCTCCTCACCTCCTGAAGTGCTGGGATTACAACTGAGCTACAATGCCCAGCCAAAACATGTTTTTTGTTTTGTTTTGTTTTAAGAGAACTCTCAACAAAGAAAGCATGGGTTTTAAAGTCTGTATTTTTGAAATGCACTATTCAGACATAATTTACAATTTATACCCATATTAAGCAGTTCTCTGAGTTTTGACAAATATAATACAACATTTTGAAACCATTACCAAAATACAGACACAGAATATTGTTATTAACCCAAAAGTTCTTTAGTACCCGTTTCTCAATTCCTCTCTCACCCCATGAAATCACTGGTGTATTGTCACTAAAGATTACATTTGTCTTTTCTAAAATTTCACATAAATTGAATAACATAGCATGTACAATTCTTTTGCCCAGCATAATGTTTCTGAAACATATATGCAACATGTAGTTGCATATATCAATATTTTGTTCATTTTTATTTAGTGTTTAGTTGTATAGATATTCCACAATCTAGCCACTTGCCTGTTGATAGACATTTGGACTGTTTCTAGTTCTTGGTTATTATGAATAAAGCTGCTATGAACAATTGTGTAAAAGTCTGTGGTAGATGTAGGTTTTCATTTCTTTTTGGTAAATACTTAAAAAAGTAGAATATAAAGTCATACAGTAAAGGTATAGTTAATGTTTTAAGAAAACTATCAAACTACTTCAAAGGTGATTTTACCATTTTACATTCTTACCTGAATGAAAATCGTGAGAATCCAAGGTTGCTTTACATCCTCACCAACGTTTCATATTTTCAGTAGTTTTCATTTTGGCCATTCTTTTGCGTATGTAGTAGTATCTTATTATAGTCTTAATTTCCCTAATTAATAATGATGTTGAGGATATGTTCCTGTGCTTATTTGCCAACCCCTTAGATTTAATGAAGTGTCACCTACTTGCTTTGGGTCTAATTTACTCTTCTTAGCATCATACAATAAAAGTTTAGATTGTTCATTCTTGACCTTCTACTTTTCTAATATAAACATTTAATGCTAGTAAATTCCCTCTAAGCATTGCTTTAGCTGCATTCCACAAAGTCTGATATGCTTGTTTTTATTTTCATTCAGTTCAGAGCATTTTCTAATTTCACTTTTAGATTTCTTCTTTGGCTCATGAGGTCATTAAGAAGTGTATTTCGTTTCTAAATATTTAGGGATTTTCCAGCTATCTCTGTTATAGACTACTCATTTAATTCTGTTGTATCAGAGAATATAATCTGTATGATTACAATCCTTTTACACATACTGGGACTTGTTTTACAAGGACCTGATTATGGTTTAGTGTTCTATAAATGCCAATTAGGTTATGCCGGTTGATAGTGTTGCTTAGGCTTCTATACCCTTACTGACTTTCTGTCTACAAATTGCATCAAGTACTGAGAAGGAGTGTTGGAATTCCTAATTATCAATTATAATTATGTATTTTTCTATTTATCATTTCATTCCTATCAGTTTTGCATCAAGTATTTTGAAGCTTTACTAGTAAGTGCATATACATGTAGGTGCACTTTGTCTTCTTGATGAAATAACTGCTTTGTCATTATGAAACAGCCTTTCTTATTACTTACTTTGAAGTCTACTTGTCCAATAATAATACAGCCACTCTAACTTTCTTATGATTAGTGTTTGCATGCTTCTGCATGGTTTATCTTCTATCCTCTTGATTTTAATGTATCCGCATATTTATATTTAAGCACATCTCTTATACTTAATCATATAGTTGAGTCTTGCTTTGTCATCCAGTCTAACAATGTCTGCTTTTCAATGGCGTGTTTAAGACCATTTACATTTATTATCAGTATAGTGAGATTTAACTCTATCATCTTGCCTTTTATTCTGTGAGTCTCATTTATTCTGTGTCTGCTTTTTTGTGGCTTCTTAGATTGAATATTTTTTAAATTCTGTTTTATCTCCACTATTTATTAGCTTTACTTCCACTTGAAAGAAAATCTGGTGCCGTAGGCATTACCATATGTATCTTTTAACTCATCATAGTCTACCTTCAAATACCATTCCACTCTCATACAATGTACAAGACCCTTAAAACAGCATACTTCTCTTCCTCTGACCATCTTTGGTACAACTATTGTCATACATTAACTTCTACAAATAAACTCTATAATAAAGTGTTATATTCCTTTATGTAGATCCACTTTCCATCTTTTATCATTTTCCTATCACTTGAACTTCCTTTATTTCTGATAGCAAAGGTTTGCTGGCAACAAATTTTATCTGAAAAAGTCTTAATTTTGCTTCCATTTTTGAAGACATATTTGCTAGATATGGAATTCTAGGTTGTCAGTTATTTTCCCCATCCTTTTAATGATGTCATTTGATTGCCTTTTGGTTTGCACTCTTCTAACCGAGAATTCTGTGAATTCTTTGTTTTCCTATCTATATTATATCTTCGTTTTTCTGTTTATCTCTGGTTTTCAGGAACTTGATTATGGTATCGCATCTTGGTATGGTTTTCCTGTGTCTATCCTATTTGGAATTTATTGAACATCTTGGATATGTGGGTTTACATCTTTCGTTAAATTTGGATGAGGCCTTATAACTGGTTCCCAGCCTCAGATGATTATATTTCACTTCTTTTGACGTAAATCTGTGAAAGAGGACACTATTGTCACTTTCCCTCTACATTTTCATGTCATGTCCTAGACCTGTTTCTGTGTGTATCCTCTCAGCTGCTGTTGTAATGGTTAGGGGAAAAAAGTGTGTACCACAAGAAGAAAAGAGATTACAATAGCCCCAAATAACCCGATGTCTTTCAGTGGGTGAACCGATTCTCAAAAGGCAGTGCAGGAAAAGAAAATAATTTTTTTTCCGAAGGAAAAAAAAAAAATCAGTGGGTGAATAGATAAGCAAATTATAATATATCAACACCATGGGCTACTCTTGGCAATAAAAGGAAACACTACTGATATGCAGCAACAACAATGTGGATGACCCTCAAGAAAATTATGCTGAGTGAAAGAAGCCAATCTCAGCAGGACACATATTGTATTATCACACTCCTATCACATTTGTGAAATAACGTAATTATAGTGATGATGAACAGATTAGTGGTTACCAGGGGTTAGGGATTAGGGGCAGGAGATAGGTGTGGCTATAAAAGGATAGCATAGGGGAGCCTTGTACTGATAGAATAGTTCTGTACTTTGATTATGGCGGCAGTTACATGAATCCACACATGATAAAATTACATAGAGCTATAAACACATGCATACTAACACACTAAAACTCCATAAGTGGGTCCAGTGAGTTTTGAGTTGTTGCCCTTCCCTTTTTAAACAAACAGAAAAATTAAAAAATCTTTTACCTGTGTTATAGTTAGATAGGTCTTCCCATGTCAAATCAATTACAGAAGCAAGTTTCTTCTGTACAGCCTGAAAAATCATTTAAAAAATAAGGTTTGTGCATCAATAGCTAAAAATGTTTTTTAAAAATGAAACACATAACTTTATCATTTAGAAAGAAGAGATTGAACATTCTCTAAATCTCTTATGGTTTACTATGAAACTCTACTATGGAAAAAAATCTTATAAAAGACTATGTGGTTTCTGAGAATATGACTAGGCAGAGACTCAATGAATTGGATAAATGAGTATGGTTGTGAAACATGTTAATCATTAGCTGTCTGCTTTTCAATGTGTAAGCTGAACTGGAATCTGGTTAGGGCTAACTAGTCAGACATTAATTTCGCAGAGAATGAATCCCCTAAAGAATGACTTAAGTCATCTAACATGTAGCAAACACTAAAGTTCCTAGAACTAACATATTTAAATGAATAGTATTCAGAGACATTATTTATTACCCACCGTAACTTCAGTTTCAGCATTAAGTGGATCACTGGAATTTCCCGACATAATTTTTCTAATATCTGAAAGAAAATTATTAAAATAGGAATACATTTGACAAGCTTATTAAACTATTAATTTATGGACTTCATAATATATGAATGCTGAAACACAATGGGATGCTAATTATATAATCATAAAAAGTAACTCGGCCAGGCGCAGTGGCTCACACCTGTAATCCTAGCACTCTGGGAGGCCGAGGTGGGTGGATCGCTCGAGGTCAGGAGTTCGAGACCAACCTGAGCAAGAGCGAGACCCTGTCTCTACTAAAAAATAGAAAGAAATGATTTGGACAACTAAAAATATATAGAAAAAATTAGCCAGGCATGGTGGCACATGCCTGTAGTCCCAGCTACTCGGGAGGCTGAGGCAGAAGGATTGCTTGAGCCCAGGAGTTTGAGGCTGCCGTGAGCTAGGCTGACATCACAACACTCTAGCCCGGGCAACAGAGCAAGACTCTGTCTCAAAAAAGAAAAAAAAGAAATGTCAATTATATTAAGGTGATATTAATTATGATATAAATTAGAACATTTTTGAGAGTACATTTAAAATGTTTAAAAGATATTCAATTATTTATTTTAAACAAACATTGATTTAAGGCTTTCTAATTTGATGATCATATTCTAATCAACTTAAGATACCTGTTGGATCTGATGTAATTGGAGTTGTCAAATTAGGACTTTCCACAGAAATCAACATAACATCATCATTGTTACTAAAATAAAAAAAATTAAAGACAAAAATAAACTAAACATGCATCATCAGGCTTAAACATGCAATTAGTGGTTAGAGTTCCTCTAGCTTAACATTTCATAACATGTTTACTTAAGAATTTGGGAGGAAATGGCAATCACAAAACCAAATACCAAAGAAACCCCAGCTATTACCAATTCAACGATATGACCAAAAGTTCATCAAAATCCAATAGTAGACCCATAAAACTAAGTAGGGATCTATTCACAGTGAATCCAAATATATAATGTAGATGTTATACATTATATATTAATTACATATTGTATAATATATAGTATATATTGTCTATACAATAGACATAAATGTATAAAATACCCAAATTATCACTTGAGCACAGAAACTTGCTTTCATAAAAATGAAACCTATAACTGAAAGAAACCCATTAAGACACTTACAGATACTCTTATTAAAGATTGAAGACTGTAATAAACCTATTAAAAAAATAACTGACATTGCTCTTTATTATACAGTGACATATATGGTAGCAATATTTACCATAAATTTTGTAAATTAAGGCGATGATGTTAATGACGCTATGGTTATAGAACATTCTGAGCCAGATCATCTGCTGCTGCCCTTTTGACCCCGACTCCACTTTTATGATTTTAATTTAGAATTTTGTGAGGAAAACCTTGAGACAAATTCAATTAAGCTCATTAAAATCCTACATCAATTTTCTACACAGCATAATTATACCATTTTCTTGTAGATGCCTTCTATTCTTAGTGTTTGTATTTAGGTCTACAACCCATTTTGAGTTAATTTTTGTATATGGTGTGAAGTAAGGGCTGAGGTCCTCCTTTTCCCTCTAGTTAGTTCAGCAACATTTGTTGAAAACCGTTTGCCTATTAAATTACCATGGCATGCTTGTTGTAAACCAATGGACCACAGGTGTATTCTTTAGTCTGTCCACTGATCTGTTAGCTATCCTTATGTCAAAACCATTGTCTTTTACTACAGCTTCACAGTAAGTCTTGAACTCAGAGTCTTGAACCCAAATTTGCTCTTCTTTTATATATTATTTTCATCTTCTAGGTCATTACATTTTCATATAAGTTTTTAATCAGTTTGATACCTTTTTACCAAAAAGGCTGCTAGGATTTTGATTGGGATTGCATTAAACGTACAGAACAATTTAGGCTGAATTGATATCCCAACAATAATGAATTTTGATTCATTACAGTTGCATATCTTGCCATTTATTTAGGTCTGTTTTAATTTCTTCAGTAACACCTTGTTAGGTTTCATACATATTTTAGTTTTTCCTTAAGTATATCATATTCTCTGTTATAAATAATACTGATTCTAAATTTCAAATTCCAACTGTTGCCTGTACACAGAAGTGCTAGAGAGAAATAGTATGATATATATATATATGTATTTAACTTTCAATCCTTTAAAGATACCTCTCCATTTCAGTATTTTAGAGACATCTTCTAGTTTGCATGGCGTACAGTAAGAAGTCTGCTGCCATTTTTATTTCTTGTTCCTTTCTGTATGATGTCTTTTCTCTCTCTGGTTACTTTTTAAGATTTTTGTACTCATCACCAATTTCCAGCAATTTGATATGATGTGGCTTTGTATGGTTTTATGTTTCTATTGCTTGGGAGTTAACATTTTTTCTACATTTATGGGTTTCCACTTTGTATCAAATATGGAAAAATTTCATTGTATCTTCAAATATTTTTTCTGCCCCTTAGTGATGTTCCAATTATATACATTAGGCTGCTTGATTCTGTTCCATAGGTTTCTGATGTGTTGTTTTTACAGTCTTTTTCCTCTTGTGTTTTAGTTTGTACAGTTTCCGTTCCTATTTCACTGATTTTCTTTTTAAAGCACTAATTGCTCTGTTATTAATTGTATCTACTCAACTTTTCAATTTAGTTATCTTTTTTATTCCACAAGTTCATTTCATCTATTAATAAAGTTCAACTTGGGTCTTCTATAGTATCTTCCATTTCTCTCATGTTCATGTTTTCCTCTACACTATTGGAACATGAGGTGTATGTTGACAATATCTCTGTTTGGGATCTCTCCATCACTACTCTTTGACCTGGAAAATGTCTCCAGGCAGCAGGCTGGGACAATGGTAGCACTCATTTCATTTGTTTCCCTTCTCTCAGGGATCATAATACTGAGCTCCCTGTTTAACAGTATCTGGTCACAATTCATTTTCTTTAGCCTGATTTTTGAGTTGTTTACAGTAGAACATCAGTTCCTGTAGCTATTAATGCTTCATAGGCAGAAGCAGAAAATTTCTGCATATTTTGTGAAATCAACTGTTTTCCATGCACATTTAAAACAGATTTAATTCAATTTTTTTCATATCAAATTTATTGGTAGAGGTGGGAAGGGGGTGGATAACAGGAGGTTGCTTGGTCGGTACAATGTGCATTGCTTTAGTGATATATGCACTGAAGGCCCTGACTTCACCACAGTACAATATAGCAAAATTGTACTTGTACTCCATGAATACATACAAATAAAAATTGAAAAAATAAATTTTAAAAAATTTCTCAATATTCTAACATTTAAAAAACATTCTAACATTTGCCATTATTTCTACCTAACAAAAATATTAAGATCTAAATTTTATTAAAAATATTTGATTTTTCCATTCACTGTTAGCCTCTAACAAAACTTGCCACAAAAAGAGGGGGGTGGGGGGGACAAAAAAAACCTTGCCACATTTCTTTTGTACATATTTTTTCTACTAGAAACAGTAATCATGAATTGAACAAAAGATTAATAGCTACATTTTGTTTTTAAACTATAAGAAAATTTTAAGTAACTCTTTTCATATATTCATATTATAGTCAAAATCCCTTATCGGTATCAAAATTTTTCATTTAATTTTTCTTTCTTTAGTTGCTGCTATAGTACTTCAAATGCAATGCTACATAGGAGTATAAAAAACTAAGCAGAAAGACTTTAAAAAGTAAAAGGGAATTTCTGGCAGTCTTATTGTATTTAGGAAGCAAGGATTAAGATTTGTGACCCACCAAGGTAGAGAAACCCTGGTGAACACTCAAAGGTTTCAGATGGAATCCATGGAGGGCTATGTCTTAGGGGCCCAAAGTGAACTAGAGATAGAAGGAGCCTTACCAAAATTACTATAAGCCTAAAGTTATGCCGTTCCCTGAGTAGATTAGGTTGTCTGACACTACTCTATCGGCCAAGCAGAGGAAAATATGAACCTTGTCTATATAGCAAGATGGTATCTTTCAGAGCCTCAACAATTTTTTACAAATTATCAAGCATGCCAACAGACAGAATCAAATAACTAGAAACTGACAGAAAAACAAGAGAAACAGATGCATAGGTGAGCCAAATACTGGAGTTATAAAACAAGGGTATTAAAATAACAATGATTAATAGTTTTATAAATTTGAAAGACAGAGAAAATAGTAAAAACAAATGGAGCATTCATTAGAAAAGTAGAATCTGTGAAAAAAAGACTACACTGAAATTAAAGTACAGTCAGTTCATATAAAGACACCATTAGGGAAGCGAAAAAACACAGGAAAGATATTTTATTAAATATATCTGACAAAAAACTTAAGATAGGCAACCCAAAATGAAAAGAAGCAAAAATCTTAGACTTCATAAAAGATATCCAAATGACTAACAAACATGAAAATGTGCTTAATTTCATTATTAGAAGGAAATACAACTTAAAACCACAATTTGATGCTATATACCAATATGGCTAAAATGAAAGAGATAGATAATACCAAGTGTTGGCAAGGATATGCAGTAATAAAACTCTCATGCACTTGTAGGGGAAGTATAATTTGGTGCAACTTCTTTGGTAAACTGGCTGACAGTGTCTATTAAACCTGAAGATATACATATCCTATGACCTAGCAATTCCACTTCCAGGCATGTGTCCAACAGAAGTTTATACATATATATATATACACACTCACCAAAAGACATGCAAAAGAATGTTTTTATGGCAGCACTACTTATAATTTTCCCAATCTGCAAACAACCCAAATGACCATAAACTGAATGGATTTAATCGTGGCATATCATATGATGGATATCACACAGCAAATAAGAATTAACAAACCATTGCTGCTAAGAACAGCATGGATGGATCTCACAACATATAAGGTGGGGTACAAGAAGCAAGACACACTGAGTATAATTCCATTTATAAAAAGGTGAAAAGCAAGCAAAAACAATTTATGGTGTTAGAACATAGGATGGTGTTTACTTAAGTCAGCATGGTAGCAGAGGAGACTGGTGACTGGGAGAGAAGGCATGAGGCAGGCTGCATACGATTAGTATTTCTTGAACTGGGTGATTCTGAAAATTCGTCAAACTGTATGTTTACTATTTCTGTAGTTTTCAGTAGGTATTATAATTTTTAAAATGTTAATTGAATATGAGTGTGTAAAACTGTTAATGCTTATCCTGAGAAATCCATCTATAAATCTGCAAACTAAGGGATGGTCTAACTGAAATTCCACTAGCATTCATTTAATGATATGTAACTTTCATGAAACTTGTTCTACTTACTGCTACCAATGATAGCTTTTTTTATGAACCACACCTGGAAAGAAAACTGATGAAACTGATGATTTTCGCGGTAGTCTGAATGTGTTTGTTTTCTACTTATATTTTGCCTTGGAGAAAAATTTGTATCTAAAATTATTAATTAATTTCTCCAGGCAATGTTATTATATAGTAGTTAAGAACAGAGATTCTGAAGACAGAATGTCTGGATCTAAGTTCTGGCTCTGCCATTTACTAGTCCAATGTTTTAGAGCAAGGAATTCTGCTTCGGTTTCCTTATGTAAAAGACATATGTTTAAGATTAGTGAATTTTAATAAAGAATGAGTAGAAAAGAGGACATGCAAAACAATATAAGATTTCCTAAAATACTATGGCTGGTAACTCCTTTTTTCCTCTGTAAACATTTCTTCACACAAAATTCAATGCAAGATGTAGGCAATATTAATGTTTCATTTGATCAATACTGGCAAAGTAGTCTGTTCTTTGGTGCCTTAGACCTTGATGCTTACTTTTCATCTTTAGAAATGACTGCACATAAAGGCATTTTCTTTCTATTTAAGAAAGTTTCTTCATCAAATATATGTTCCGGTTCATAAATCTTCTCTTCTAGGAGCTTCTGCAGTCTGCTGTTACTGCTTTTCCCATTTTCTTCTTATTCTAAAAAGAAAAACGCTTAAACTTCTATATTCAACTATTACTATAGACAGTTAGTAGTCGCAATAATTCCTTCAATACCTGAAGCATCAGAAAAAACAATAATAAAACCTCCTGGCATTCTCTAGAGCCAGGATAATAATGGTGGAGTAACACATTTCTTTTCTTTCTTATTTCTTAAATCTTTTTCAAAATGTTAAAATAAGTTGTATGTATACAAAAGTACATTGATATGTAGAACAGCTATAATGGGATCTCTCACACTTGAACAATCTGAGAAGCTATATTTAAAAAATTGTTTTTAAGTAAAGAAAGAAAAAATAAAAATATCTACTTGAAGACATTAGAAAGCTGTGGTGGCAGCCAAGACTTGAGATACTAAGATCCCAGAGAAGAGGGTATAGAGACATGAACTAGACACTTGCCACTGTGTTCCCCTGAAGGCATTTGTCAGCCAAGCAGCAATGCTAAGAAGCCAAACAAAAAATGGCCGAAATCATAGTGGGCTGGTATTGAGGAGAAAAAAATTGGAATATAAGACCAGCAATAGAGGAGGAGCCATAGGACACATCCCAAGTTTTCAGGTGGAACTTAGAGGACTGTACCACAGGAATGGGGGAAAATCAAAGACTAAATCTTATAAAAAACTGCAGATCAACCTCAGTTCTGCTCAATTCTATTATTATGTAACAATTTACCTAAAAATGTAATGGCCAAAAACCCACACGTTTATTACCTCGGTTTCTGAGGGTAAAGAAGTAGGGAGTGGCGCAGTTGAGGGATTCTGGCTCAGGGTCTCTCATGAGGTTGCAGTCAGGATGTTGGCTAGGGCTGCAGTCCTCTGGTCTGGCCAGTGCTGGGGAATCTGCTTCCAAAATAGCTCATTCACGTAACTGTTGGGAGGATACCTCATCACGTGGAACTCTGCATAGCTTGCTTGATGTCCTCATGACATGGCAATTAACTTACCCCAGAGCAAGCGATCCGAGAGAGCAAGGAAGCTAATGTCTTTTAGGATCTACTCAAAAAATGTCACTTTTGCCATATTCTATTCACTAGAAGTGAGTCACTAAGCATAGCCCAAGATGGAAGATAGGTTCCACCTTTTAAAGGGAGGAGTATCAAACTCTGTGGACACATTTAAAATCCATCATAGGTGCTGTGTTTCTCTGCTGTCCTCCAGAGTATAGGGTGAATCCAGTCATGGCAGACATCACTTAGGGCCTTTACAATTTCCAATATACAATATCTAAGATTCAAACACAAAATTAGGTATACTAAGATACAGGACAAAGATCAAAAACAACAAACAGAATAGAGCTCAAAGTGACCCAGATTAAGAGAGTCATCAGAAATGGATCAAAAAATAAGTCACTAAAATGTTCAACACATGGATGGTAAGATGAAGAATTTCACCAGAGAACTTTAACCTGTAAAAAAGAATCCAGTGGAAATGGGAGAATTGAAAAATACACAAACTGAAATTAAGAATTCAATGCATGGGTTTGACAGCCACGTGGATCCAGTGGAAAAGAGTTCCAACAGAAGCTGGAACATATGTTAGCAGAAAATATCCAGACCAAAGCATCAAGAGCAAAAAAGATGGACTACACAGAAAAGCATGTAACTGGAATATCAGAAAGTGAGAAGACAGGCCGGGCACGGTGGCTCACGCCAGTAATCCTAGCTCTCTGGGAGGCCGAAGCGGGCGGATTGTTTGAGCTCAGGAGTTCGAAACCAGCCTGAGCAAGAGTGAGACCCCGTCTCTACTAAAATTAGAAAGAAATTAATCGGACAACTAAAAATATATAGGAAAAAAATTAGCCAGGCATGGTGGCACATGTC